>JYJE01000842.1:0-199870 GCA_000983655.1 Zymoseptoria brevis
AATCAAACCTTATCCAGTTTTTTCAAAAGCAGTCGACTATTATAGGCCCTTCGGGCCAAATATATGCTTGAAGGGAGACAACGCAATCCCACATCTATAACGCTTACTCAGCACTCAGCACTCATCACCCCACCACAGGGCAAGGCACGCCCGCAGCTGGGTTGAGGTGCCGTCCCCATCACCACGCCCACTGTCTCATCACGACAATTTGCAATGTCTAATAAGATTGTCATCACGGCAGGGAGGCGCTTCATCACAGCGTTTCAAATATGCTTTGGCCACGCGAGCGGGTCACCTCGAGTACCGATTCACCATGGAAAGAGGCTGCAGAGCTCTGTCTCGTCTCCAGTCAGGTCGAAGACGAGTCCCAACCCATGGCTTATCGGCGCAGTGGGCGTCATCGCTGGCTTTGCAATCGGTAACATTGGTGGACTCCCGGCGTCAGAAGCAAAGCCAATAGTATATGCCACTCGCTCTCAAATGTTGATCGTCAGCCCATGCTCACCACGTACTCATGGACGCCACTGACCATTCTTAGGCTGCTGATGAGATATCTGAACTTCTAGGAGAGGACTCTGTGAGCTATGACGAGGAGGTGATGAAGCACCACGGGTATTCGGATTGGTCCACCGACAACACGAAAGAGAGACCCGCAGCAGTCGTTTTTCCTCGAACCACGTAAGAGGTCTCTACGATCGCACGTATATGTACTACCCACAATGTTCCAATGGGTGCCTTTGGCGCAGGCTCGTCTGTCGAGGGCAACTTCTCTGCTCCACATTCAGGAATTACCATCGAGTTCACGCACATGGACAAGATCTTGGCTTTCCATCCCGACGACTTGGACGTTGTTGTTCAACCGGGTGTCAATTTGGTGAATTTAAACAACGAAATCAAGGACTCCGGCTTACTCCTCCCTCTCGATCCATCTCCAACGGCCATGATTGGAGGCATGGTATCGACCAATTGCAGTGGTACCAACGCCATGCGGTATGGCAATATGAAGGACTGGGCCATCAATTTGACTGTAGTGCTTGCGGATGGTCGGGTGGTGAAAACTCGGAGGCGGCCTCGGAAGACGTCCGCTGGATACAACCTGACTGGCTTCTTTGTAGGTGCGGAGGGCACACTTGGTCTGGTCACAGAAATTACCTTGAAGCTTGCACCCATTCCTCAGGATACGAGTGTAGCTATCGTCTCGTTCCCAAGAGTTCGCGCTGCCATCACTGCTGCATCGAGAATCATCCGCTCCGGTATACAGCTTGCTGCATTTGAGCTGATGGACGACGTTCAAGTGGGTTCAGTTCGCGATTCCACGATTGTCTCCCACTGATGAAGTCTAGATGCAAGTCGTGAACAGGCACGGAAGTGCAGCGGTCAAAATACGCAAGTGGGAGGAAGAGCCTACGCTCTTTATGAAGTGGGTCGACCCGGTCATTCGTTGATATCGATCAACATTAATCTAGTCCTAGGTTCTCTGGAACGACTGATGCTATCAAAAGTGATATCAAGAGGGTGCAAGAGCTGATCAAGAACGAAAAGCCAGGACCGCTCCACTTCGCAAAACCCAAGCTTGAGGAGCTAGACCTCTGGGCTGCCAGAAAGGAAGCCCTGTTCACAATGGTCAGCACTCGAAAGGAAGGGAATGTATTATGGTCCACGGATGTAGCAGTGCCACTCTCACGATTGGCTGTTATCATCGGCGAGAGTCACTATGCTTCTCTTGCATAAGACACCGAATACTGACTTGCGACTCTCAGACATCTCCAAAGATGAATGCAGCAAGCTTGGTATCTTCGGGACGGTCACAGGCCACGTAGGTGACACGGCAATGTTCTATGATCCGCACAACGCCGAGCAGAAAGCCGCCGTCAAGAAGGTCGTGGACGACATGATGCACAGGGCATTGGAGATGGACGGGACCGTGTCCGGCGAGCATGCTATCGGGATCGGGAAGAAGGTAAGATGGAGACCACTAGGCTATGATACCTAAGACGTTCTAACACTGTATCACAGGACTGTCTTGTGGAAGAGCTTGGTCAAGGCACCATAGACTTCATGAAGACCCTGAAGCGGGCAGCAGATCCCAAGCACGCTGCCTTGTACTTTACAACTAATATTCGCTGACCTGAAGACAGGTGGCTGCTGAATCCTGGCAAGGTGTTCGATCTACCGCACTCCACTTGATCTGGCTTCTGGATACCACACCCTGGATTGGATTACTGCTTCCCATTGCGCTGTACGGAGATGACTGTATCGCACAACTGCCAACAACCCCGTTCTGCGGACACGCACGGCTAACCGCTCGACACGCGTCAAGTGGCCCGCGTTTCCGAGCCTTCGGCCCACTTTCCCCGCTGGGTCGAAGTGAATGTTCTGCCAATACACCGATCAGCCATCAGCCCCACCAACCCCGCGCGGACGACTCTTACAGACGGACTAGCTTCCCAAGTCCTTAATCAGGGCTCGGTATACATACTGGACGGTGACCTGAATGTTCGTTCGGTCACGCGCGCCATGTCTGCTCCCACAAGTTCTGTTCCCTTTTCGGTCGAGGGCAAGACTGCTCTGATCACTGGTGCCGGATCTGGTAGGCCGCACGACAGCGATCGGTAACGGACACATTTGATGCTGATTCAATGCAGGAATCAACCTGTCCTTTGCGAAACTTCTGCTTACTCGCAACTGCAGTGTGGTTTTCGCCGACATAGCTCTTCGACCGGAGGCACAAGCCGTGATCGATGAGCATTCTGTCAAGGATGAATCAAAGCCACGGGCTGTGTTTGTGAAGACCGATGTGGTCAACTGGGATGACCTGACGAACATGTTCGATGTTGCAGAGAAGGAGTTTGGAGAAGTTGACATTGTATGCATGAGTCTTTTACTCCCGAAATGCCTTGCTAACAGCCACAGGTCTGTCCTGGTGCTGGAGTGTTTGAGCCACACTGGTCCAACTTCTTCCACCCTCCCGGCTCATCTGCCTCGAAAGACAAGCTCCATGGATCCGAAGGTGTGGGTCACTATGCAACTCTCGATATCAACATCACGCATCCTATTCGCACGACTCAACTGGCCATTTCCCGATGGCTGAACCCGTCCGTTGGCGACAAGTCCGGCAAAGTCTCAGCTTCGAACCCGAAGCGTATCGTGCATATTAGCAGCATCGCAGGGCAGACTCCATCATTCTCGGTACCATTGTACACCGCGTCAAAACATGCCATCTCCGGTTTCATTCGATCTTTAGCCGAACTGGACATTCTTCATATCAGAGTGAACGGAGTGGCACCCGGCATTATTAAGACACCGTTATGGACCGATCACCCTGAGAAGCTCGTCATGCTCGACGAGAAACAAGACGAGTGGGTCGAACCTGAGGAAGTGGCCGAGGCGATGCTGAGGTGTGTTGAGGACCCTGAGGTAGGAGCGGGCTGGGTTCTTGAAGTTTTGAAAGGCAAGACGCGCAATGTGGAATGGATGAACGCTGGACCACCAGAAGGTCCTGGCGGCACTGCAAGCAATCGAGCGGCGAATGCAGCGGAAGTATTCCAGTGGCTAGCGGAATCTGGCTGGGGCGCAGCAAAGTGAAGCAGTAATAGGATGACATGCACCGGTCATGTCCGTGGCTGGATCAATGGATGCACAGCCTGATCTAGATTCCTTCGGTCTTTCAAAACTGCATCGGGCCTTGGAAGCAATCGTATCCTATTTCGGATGTCTATCCTTTTACTCTCAGAAAGACGGCATTTCGTACCTACGACCCGGAATCCATTACCACCATCAGCCGAATCGATCGAATATCCATGTTCGAAGCTCCCTGCTTCAACAACTATGGTACCATTACTCCGTCCGTGCCATCAAAACTGCATCGATTCTTGCAAGCAACTGCCAGATATCTCTCCCTGCTCTCAAGAAGACAAAGCTCGTTCGTCTCCGTGTCTCCGAGTTGAGTAGCAGGGTGAGCCTCGAATCGACCGCTGAATAGTCCTCGGACTATGCTTCTCCGACCATGCTACTATAACTCACGTCATTCTATGAAGACTGCGTCGGCTCCGAGAAGCAACTTAACCCCACCACATATTTCCTCCCGCTCTCAAGAAGAATAGAGCAGTTGACACGTACGGCCTTGACCTCATTACCAAGGTTAGCGAGCTCAACACGCACGTTCATCTCACATCCCTTTTTCGTTTTCGAGGAAGCATTATCAGACTATGCCATCTTGAGTCACCTCCTTCTGCCAACAACACACCTAGACTTTGAAGCAGATATGAGGAGAACGCCAGAATGTCTCTTCATTCTCAGAACTCGAAGGCAGTTAATGCCCACAACACCGGGGTCGTTATCATGGTCAGTCAACTTGGAGAGGAATGACTCCTTCTCTCTGCGACAATACCAATGGATTCGCGCGACTTGACTTCACTTCACTTCATGTCGGAGCAAATCTGACAATAGGAAGTAAACGCCGCGCACTTTCGTCCTATTGATGCGTGTTTCAGAATTTCTTTACAATAGGTGAGAATGCGTCCTATTGTTCGAAAAGCGCATCCGGATCACATATCTACGTGAGTTCACGTCCGCTTTCAATCCTTTTCCTTTGTTATAACATTCCACATTCACAATGTCCTCTCCGCCGCCGCCATCACCACCCAAGCAGGTGGCTCCAAAGCCATCCGCACCAAAGAAGCCGGCCAGCTCGGGACTTTTTGTCCCCAAAAACATCATCAGACGTGCCCAAGGCACACCTCTTCGCGCCGGTGCCCTTCCCTCTCGCCAGCGCTCCCTCCCTCTCCTCTCCGAATCGACCAACCCGGTCGACATCAACGCCGCCAGACCGACAGAAACCGGCGCTGTTCCGGAAGCAGAGCTTCCACTCTCCCGCTCTTCCGCTCTCCCGCCCGTCGTCCCGTCGATCCCGCCTCCGCATCCGGCTCCAGCCACAATGGCTTCTGACAGCGGCGCAAGTGGTACGTGATGATTCCCTTCAACACCTTTCCCTTTCTCCTACAATAACCTCACCTGTGATGCCGCTAACACGATGGATTCAGGCTACCAGCAGCCAGATACGGTCGAGAGCCTCAAGCACGCGAACGAGGACTACTACGTCAAGCTCACCGCCCGCGATGCCGAAATTGACGACCTCAAGAGAGATCTCGCATTCAGAAAGGACGTGGAAAAGGCAACCAACAAGAGGGTCGCCAATCTCGAGGCCGAGGTAGCACAATGGCACCAAGACCGCGTCGATCTCAACAAGCGCTTGGGAGAGGCTCAGCGCGATGCGATTGCGGCGAAGAAAGAGACGGATGAACTCATCAAGAAGAACAACAGTCTCCAGTCGGTATTCACAATGACTCAGTCCGAACTTGACGACAGGACTCAAGCTTTGCACAAAGCACAGGATGCTCTGGACAGCGCCACAAACGTCAACAACCAGCTGCAGCTCCAGCTTGCCGCGTTCAATCAGCAAACAACAGGACTGGTAGAGAAAGCAACCTACTACGACAATGCCACCGACTTCGTCCAGGAGATCAACAGGATCGTGGAGCCAACTTTCGCGGAGATGGGATGGGAGCTGAACCCAGCAAACATCATCGAACATTTCGACAACATCAACAGGCAATACCAGCAGCCACAGATGCAGCGGAACCTGTCAGCAACCAGCCTCAACTCCGATCCAGGCGAAGCTCCCAAGATCTCGCGTCCGAAGACTGGCAATCGCAAGATCTCGATCGCAGACGAGCTTCCCAACGACGACGAGATGGACATCGACGGCGCCGACGACCTTCCTAAGACCGATGCCGAGCTGGTAGCTAAGCTTCACACCGCGCATCAACGTATTGGCGAACTCGAGTCAGAGCGCGCTCAACTTCTCACTCAGATCTCCCAGGCTGAAGCCGCACGTACGGACTCCGACAGCAAAGCCCCATCACACGCCGCAGAGCTCTCCAGCCTCCGCGAACAGGTCATCCGGCTCAATACGGAAAGCCAGAACTACCGCCAGCAGATCGCCATTCTCGAAGCCCAGACGAAGCAGGACAGTGTCAAGATCACCACGCTTGAAGGTCAGACAAAGCAGGAAATTGCGAAGATCACCAGCTTGGAGAATGAGAAAGCAGGCTTGGCCGAAAAAGTCGCATCTCTTCAGTCATCCACGTCTCGTGCCACCAAGCCTGAGACCCAGAGCAAGATCAGCTCGGAGAACGTCACGTTGAAAGACGAAGTCAAGAAGCTCACCGAGAAGAATGAAGCACTTCAGAACAAGATGACCTCAACAGAAGGCATTTCAACACAACTCAAGGCGCTGCAGAAGAAGGAGAAGGATGAGCTAAAGGAGCGCAGCGACGAGAAGGAGGCTCACGTCGTTCAGATCAAAGCACTTGAGACTCAAATTGCCGCCCTCACAAAGCAGAACGAGAACTCGCCGGAGCCAGCCAAGACGAGCACCGCTCAGGATGCTGCCGAGATTCAGAAGCTTGAAGCACGCATTGCTGAGCTCGAAGGACATGGCAAGGAGCACACGCGCCAACTTGGCATGAGCGAGACGGCCAAGTCAACGATGAAGATGCACTACGAGCGCGAGATTGAGCTGATCAACAAGAGCAAGAAGGCTTTGGCCGCAGAGAAGGAAACCGCCCAGAAGAACGCCGCAGCCAAGATCAAGGAACTCCAGACCGCCCTTGCGAAATCCACTTCCAACACCAACAGCACCCAACCCGCATCCATCATCCGCTATGTCACCAAGCGCCGTGAGCTGGACTTCTTCCACTGGTGGTACGAAGCTCCAGAGTGGCTGCACCTCCTCTTCTACGCGCTCATCATCTCGTTGCTGTTCGCCAACGCCACTTCCTGGTTCATCAGCCACGCATGGATGATGGCGAACGATGCCGTCTTGGAGCACATCCGCACCATGCGTTTCTTCGACACCCCTCCCGTTGTCCACAGTTGGGTTGAGTCTGTCGTTGGTTTGCACTCGGGCTCGCTTGGGTAGCGGCAAAGGTCACGCACAACAACGAAAAACAGAACGAAGGCAGAACAGCTCGTCAGCGACGAAGATCGCGCGGCATCGAATGCTCTTTGGCAGCACATTGCAACAGTGAGGCGTTTCATGAGAGAAAGAGAAAGATCAACACGGGTCTTACATCGGCGCGTATGCATGGTATGGAGCGAGGTGCTTTTTTGTTTTGTCTTTTATTGCGAAGAGAACGATACCCATACGGCGAGAGATTTCTTCATCATGACCTGGACAGGACGGTCAGACGTGGTGCTCATGTCGGCTACACGAGTTTTGAGTAGCACATTTCATCTGCAAATCATCCTGTCTCAACACCAGTCTGTTTTCGAGTGCTTGTAACGTGGTTTTGTTCTCACCGTGCTGATCCGCGCCGTGTGTTCTTGCTTGTCGACTGTGGTTCGGCGGGTATCCATTCTTGTTCACGCCGAGGACCAGGCTCGAGTTGCGCAAAGCGAGTCGGCTTCAGCCTGCGGGGATGAGGGGCTGTACAAGTGCTATAGTCGTCGTATCTTTCTCGACGTCCGACCTCTGGTGTGTCGCCGCTCGGACAAATGCCCCAAAACGATCGTTTGCAGGAACTAGCAGGACATCTCCAGGATAACATCAAAAGCGTGAGTTGTCTTGATCTTTCCTCGACATTTTGCCCAACAATTGGCAATACAGGCAGCGAAGGATCAGCAGGATCAGGATCAGGCTCATTATAAACGAGGGAGGTCCACACAATCTTCTCTCTTCGAATTCCCACCTTCTACTGCTCATTTACGAATCCATTTTAACTTTAGAGTCAAAGAGAAAATTCACTGTCATGGCCGCAAGTCTCGAAGCAGCGTTGGCTCAAGGAGTCAAGGAAGGCAAGATCCCTCACGCCATTGTCTGTGCTACGAACAAGGACGGCAAGTAAACGTGACACGCAAGACGGATGTACAAATCTGATATAGAGGCAGGCAGCTTCGAATACCATCACGCCACCGGCTTTCAGAACTATGGTGTTAACGACGAGCCTCTTCAAGAAGACGCTGTGCTCATGCTCGCCTCGCAAACCAAGCTCCTCACTTCGATAGCTGCCCTCAAGGTCGTCGAGCAAGGTCTCATTGGTCTCGATGAAGACGTCTGTCCGCACCTTCCTGAATTGGCCGCCCACAAAATCATCCAAGGTTTTGACGAGAATGACAAGCCCAAGCTGGTCGAACGCAAAGGTCCAATTACCATCAGGTATCGAAGATCGATCCTTCGCTCTCCATACTCACCAATGCTGACTCTCCGTCGAAAAGACACCTTTTGACCCACTCCTCCGGCACGACCTACGCTTTTCCCGGGACCGACGCCATGAAACACGATGTTCAACGCGGCCGCAAACACCCCGGTGTGAGCCTGGCGCCCACCATTGCCGAGCGCTGCGACACAACCATGATTTTCGAGCCAGGCACCAGCTGGATGTACTCGCCCGGTCTGGACTGGGCCGGTCTCCTCATTCAACGCTTGTCAAAGCTGTCCCTGGACGAGTACATGCAGCAGCACCTCTTTAAGCCACTCGGGATCACCGGGATCACATTCTGGCCGGCGCAGCGGGAGGACCTGAAGGACAAAATCGCCGGCCTGGTCGTTCGTACGCCGGAGGGCAAGTTTGTGCCTAACACCAACCCGACGATCAATACCGGCACCACGGACTGCTTCGGCGGACACGGAGCGTACGCAAAGATGGGAGACTACCTGAAAGTCATGCAATCTTTGCTGGCGAACGATGGCAAACTACTCACACCCGCATCGGTGGATATGATGTTCGAACCGCAGCTCGGAGAGGATTCGAAGGCGGCAGTGAACGGGTTCATCAAGGCGTTCAATGCTGGTTTGCCTGGCGAGTTTGAGAATGATGTGCCCGTCGACCATGGCTTGGGTGGGCTGCTGTTCTTGAAGGATGGCGACGGGAGGAGGAAGAAGGGCACGCTGGGCTGGGGAGGATATTTCAATCCTTTCTGGATCATTGACCGTGAAGCCAACATGGCCTTCACAATGGGCTTGCAAGCCGTACCTCCAGGTGATCCGGGCTGCAAGGAGATGACTGGCGTGGCGGAGAAGGCAATCTATAAGATGGCGGGCATCTACTAGGATGTTGCACAATCAGGTCGCCATAGATAGTGGATACGTAAAGCCCATATCACTCATCAAGACACCTTATGAACGCGTACTGCAAGGTTGGCAGAACATGACAGCGAAGTGTATCGTTGGATCAGCAGGGCAACCAAATGACATGAGCAAGCCGCCAAACCAGGTGGCTCGACAAGATGTGCGAATGGTAGCAGGACATGACGTGTAAATTGTAGCACAAAACGTTGTCAAGAGTGCGAGCATTCGAGGATACTCTTCCCAAGAAGATAGGAAACTGTCCGAAAGTGGAGAGAGGAGTATTGAATAGAAAAACTTATTCGAACATATAGACGATTACCCTACAAAGCAGAGCAAAATCCAGCACGACTCCTCCGCTGAACGAGCAAAGACGCAAAATGCACAACCGAGCCACAATTTTACAACCCTTCACATCAAACCCAACATTAAACCTTCCCTCCAAGATCTACGCACTCTTCAGCCACTTGAGCACCTCCTCCTTCTCCTCCACCGGTAACATGCTCAACACCTGCGCCACACCCTTGAGCCCACCATTCTTATGGCTCCTCATCAATGCCGCAACATCATACGCCACAGCGTCCGTCTTGATCGCCTCGATCTTGTCGGTGATGACCTTGCGGTTCTCCTCGAACCACATGGCGACGGCCTTGTCATCGGTGCTGTACGACGGCAATCCGGACCACGACTCCAGCGTCTTCAGGTTGCTGCCACGGCTGACGAGCTCCTTGGACTGCGAGCCGGAGATGCGCTTGAGCACGTACTCCTCGTTGAGACGGCGGCGGAGGCGCCAGTAGAAGAAGCGACGAGCGTTGGCCCACTTCAATGGCATGCGGATTGTGTCCTTGGCCTTCATGCGGCCGGCGCGGTCGTGCAGGTCGGCGTATTGAAGGGAGACTTGGAGGTAGACGGGCAGGAGGAGGTTCTCACGCTGGGTCATTTGCGCTTTGATGTCGTTTTGCTCCTGCGGCGTGAGATCCTTGGCTTGCGAGCGGCGCTTGAGGTCGCCATAGGTCTCATCGAGACGAGCCATAGTTTCGAGCTGGCGCTCCTTGCGGTATTTGATACCGACAATACCTTCCGGCTCGAGGACACCGCCGCGAGCCTCCTCATCAGCGTACATCTCCATGAAGTCTGGGTTGATGGTAGGATCGACGACGACCTGGGAAGAATATTAGCATTTCTCGACACAGCGTCGCACAGAGGTGAACATACCCATGAACCACCACGAAGCTCTCCGTGTGGCGGAATGTACACAAACACCGGCTGTTCGTACTTGACGAGCGCATCGACAATGTACGAGCCATATTTGAGGACCTCGTTGTACATGTCACGCTGACCACCCGAGAAACCTCTCCAGTTGGCGAGAATCATGAGAGGAAGCTGCTCTCCGTTGTTGAAGTCCTTGATGGCCTGGGCAGTCTTGAAGGCACTGTTGGGGTACCAGACACCACCGGCCTCATTGACAACCTGCTCCATAGAATCAGGGTTGGCAGGATCAGCAGGCGACACGTTCTCGACTGAGCGAGTCTCTACGCCAATGACACCGACTGGGATGCCGCCAAGGCGAGCGCGACCCACGACGACAGTGCGAGCCCATCCGCCAAGAGTCTCCTCGAAAGAGTCCTTGTCGAACAGACCAGAGTTGAAACCCTCGTCGGTGTGTTGACCGGCGATGAGGTGGCGGACGTCGTATGGTGCCTTTTGAGGTGGGAAGAAAGTGACATCGCGGTCCCAGGAATCGATGGACGGCGAGATCGGCACAGGCGCTCCCTTCTTCTCCGGCACGAACGATAACCAGCGGACGATCTTCGAGACACCCTCGAAGTCGTCGTTGGCGGTCTGATGAGAGACACCGTTCTTGTACATGATTTGAGTACCACCAAGCTGCAAGTTAGAGGTGTAGACCTCACGACCCAAGAGCTTGTTAATGGCCGGAGCACCAGTGAGGATGATTGGCTGACCCTCAATTTGGATTGCACGCTGTCCCAGGCGGACAAGGTAGGCACCAATACCGACGGAACGGCAGGTAACTAGAGTGACGGTGAAGATATCTTCGTACGCACGGGAGGTCTCACCGGCGATGAGACCGGAGCCCTTCAAGCACTCGACACCAAGACCGTCTTCAGCACCAATGATAGTGGTGATCTTGTGACGGGTCTCATTGCCGACTTGTATCTCCTCGGTGAGAACATGCTTGAGAGCACCGTCCTCGAAGCGAGCCTTCTTCTCTGGCGTGAGGTAGAGGTACTCGAACCCAGCCTCCTGTCTGCTTGGGTCTTTCCAGGCGACGGAGAAATGTGGGATGAGCTCCTCGGCCATTCCAATGCGTGCACCAGAGTTGGCAGAAAGATAAATGCGCGGGATGCCGAGCTTGCGGGCGAGCTCCGAGCACTTGTGGAAGAACTTGTCCTCATTGGGTCCAAAGGAACCGATCTTGTGGGTGATGTCGTTGGAGATGATGATGAAGCGACGGCCGCGGGGGTACTCGGGTGTCTTCGCCGTCACGATCCAGCCGACCATGCCGATGGTGTTGGCACCAGCGTCACGGTTTACCTCCGCCAAGTTCTCGTTGTCATCAAGCACAAGTTCATTGTACTCAATGCACTCTCCCTTGACAGGCTGCTTCTCCCTCATGCCCGGGTGTTGGCTGCTAGTCTTGTTCCACTCATTCTCAATGGCCTGTCGGAACAGCTCTGGGAAGTCGTAGACGTATTGTGTGCCCATGATGTGAGCCTTGTAACGCTTCGGCTGGAGTGCACCCTTGGTCTCGTAAGGGGTGTTGACTGGGCGCAAGTGCATGGAGCCGATCTTTGTGGTACCTCCAATGCTGTGGAACAGCCATTCATTGCTCTTGTCAGACTTGCGCTCTTCGTACAGCTCGACCTGGATGATGTAGCCAGAAGTGTTGGTGATGATGACACGCATTGGGAATGGAGCACCTGTCTTTGGGTCGGTGCAAACGATACGAATCTCAGCACCAGTGACACGAAGTCTCCAAGCGCGACGTCCGAAACGATCCAAGAACTGTTCCAAAGCCTGCTCGACCGCCTTGGGTTCAAGTGGGAAGACAGCGGAGAAGTTGATGAAGATGTGGTTCATGTCGGAGTTGTTGTTGCCAACGATCTCCATGGCATCGAGGATGTCAGTCATCAGTCTGTCTGCTTCAGAGATCAGGTACTCAGCGGTGGGGATATCCCTGAGATGACCAGGTCGAACGGTTGCGCGTGTGAAGTAGCGTTTGTCAGTCTCGGCATTCTTGCCAATGGCCTCGTACATGTGGATGTTGCGGTTCTCCGTGAACACTGGCTTGATGTTGAATTTCGCAAGACGAGCAAGCTCGAGCTGGAAGGCAAGCGCAGGTTCGATGTGACGAATGCTGGCATCCTCCTCGTAGGCGGGTCCGCGGAAGGTGAAGTAGCCGGGATATGTGCCATCTTTGTGGCCACAGATGAAGGTCAGACGGCGCACACGTCGAGCGAGAAGCTCGTCCTTGAAGTCTTTGACGATGGGCAACAGACGAGACAGAATCTCCTTGTCGTCCAAGCTCTCGGCATCGCGGATGGCAACGTTACAGACGGCAGTGAGCTCATCATCGCTCGCAGGCTTGGTGGCGGCAGGTCCGCGCTTGAGCGAGAGATCGGCCATCAAAGAGCCAGCATCTTTCTTGCTGCTCTTCTGACCAGCAGCCACCGGGAAAGCCTCTAACGCCTTCATCAGGTACTCGTCGGCCTCGTCGATGAAGTTGACCGGCACAACGGCACCTCGGCGGTTTGGCTCCGCGCCAGCACCTGCTTGACGTCCAATGTAGCTCATGTCGCTGATCGAGTGGATGCGAGTGAAGCTCTCAGATGGCGTACCAGGAGCGGAGGATGGATGCGAAGACTCCACTGGCAGACCAAACTCAGCCTCTCCGACCTTCCTAAGGGCGAAGTCCCACGCAAGAACGAAAGGAGCATCGCCTTCAGTCAGATAGTCAATGGACTTCAGCTTGTAAGCACGGTAAGCGCGGCGGGTGTACACTTCCAAAGCCGCGAGAGAAACCCAAGGATCCGAGTGGACGAAGAAGTGCGGCAGAACATCGAAAACGGTGTACTTGGAATCGACGACCTCCTTGATGACATCGAAATCGGGTTGCCTGTGGTCCCATCCGCTTTCTCCGTAGCGTGACTCGCGGACGGCAGATCGGAGAATGTGCTCCATCTGAGAGGTCCGCTCCTCAAGCGATGGCATCGCAGCCTGAATGAGGAGCTCACGAGCCTTGAGGGCGACCTTGGCGGTCGGACGACCCTCAAGCTCAGCGAGCTTCTGAAGCGATGGTCGGAGATACTTGCCGACATTTCCAATGCCTGGCTGGTTGGGCCTGTAAGCTTGAAGAATGGCAATGATGAGGTTGTTCTTGGCGCTTGCTCGAGTGTGAGATAGAACGGTCTGAACAACACCGGCCACCTTGTCCCTATTTTGGTCGCGAAGTGTGAGAATAACCTCGTCATCGCGGTTCTGGCGGGCCGAGAAGATGCTTTCCACAGAGTAGTATTGCTCAAGAAGCTGATTGACAACCGAGAACTCATGTGCCTTGAGACCGTCCTGGTACTTGGCGAGGATATCCGTTAGAGGGGCCAGAGCAGTGCGAAGGAGTTCTCCATCACCGCCGGGAACGTTCTCCGCAAGAAATCGCTCGAAGGTCTTCGAGATCTGCTTGGCCGGGAATTCGGCCTTTCGGCTATGCGAGCGCTCGACGAGTTGCTCAAAGGCCGCGTCAAGCTTCTGCGGCATGCGAGAGTGCAGCGCAGAGGCCTGTGAGGTCCATTCGCCATAAGGTAGCTCAGGGTCACGGAGCACTTCGATAAGCTCGGTAAGAGTCTGATTCATGATGACCTGGTTGTCGTAGCCCTGGAGAATGTTCGTCAAGATACCCTTCAGGAAGCTGAAGCGCTGCGGTGCCTTGGCTCCGAGGACGACAGGTGCACCCATTTCTGGGAGCTGTCCGAGGAAGGGTTGTGCAGATTTGACCTTTGACGGATCGTCGAGAGCGAGGATTCCGAGAATGTCACCAGCTTCGAGGGTGGCGCCGGGCTGCTTGATGAGGTTGACGACACCATCCTCCTGTGCGATCAGAGGCATGTACATCTTCATGACTTCGACTTCGGCGAAAGCTTGGCCCTTCTTGACGTGCTCGCCGTTTCCGACAGCAAACTTGACGAGCTTTCCTGGCGATGGAGTACGAAGTTGAGTTGGGTCGTTCTCCTCCTCGAGCAAGCAAGTCTTGCCATCCACTGAGACACGAACGGCACCAACCTCCTCCTTCCAATACACGTTGTGAGAGCGACCGCCGAGCAGAACCAAAAGTCCTCCATCGGAGAGGGCGCGAATTCCGACCAGCGCCTTGCTGCCGTTGATGAACAATGTGTACATGTCAGCGGAGGAGCGAGTTGCAGTAAACTTGTACTTGCTGCCCTCGTAGATGAATTCGATCGGAAAGACCGTCTTGAGTATGTCTTTGCTCGGGACTTGACCCTTTTCAAGACCCTTCTTGTACTCGGTCAGGCACGCTTCGCTGGCAACGTGCGCCTGAGCCACAGCACCGCAAATTACGGCAATCATAGGATCGGGACGCTCAGCCGTCAGCTTCTTGCTGATCAGCTCGTCGAGCCAGCCGGTTGTAATTGTGTTGTCCTCGAAAGCTGGAGTCTCCAACAGCTTGATCAAGTACTCGACCGTTGTCCGGAAGTCACCACGAATGCTCAGCTCTTTCAATGCAACAACCATGTGCTTTCGAGATGCTGTGCGGTTCTCGCCGTACGCGAAGATGTGGCCGAATTGCGAATCGGAGAAGTTGTGAATCGAGGAAGCGGCTCCGACGGAGAAGTAACCCCAAACATTGGAGCTCGAACGGAAGTTCAGTTCATGCATGGTTCCGGACGACGGCTTGAAGCCCTCACCAGGATCTTCAGAGGTAATACGGCAAGCCGTGCAGTGTCCCTTTGGCATCGGCCGGCGTTGCTGAAGAGCGCTGCCCTCCTTCTCAAAGTTGAAGTCGATGTTGGTGGAAGTGTGCGGGTCCGCGCCGTAGAGCAAGCGAATGTCACGGATGCGGTGGAGAGGGCATCCCATAGCAACCAAGAGTTGTGCTGCTGGGATGTTGATGCCGGAAACCATCTCAGTGGTGGGATGCTCGACCTGAAGACGAGGGTTGAGTTCCAGGAAGTAGAATTTGTCGTCGGCGTGTGAGTAGAGATATTCGACGGTACCAGCAGAGACGTATCCGACTAATCGTCCGAGAGAGACGGCAGCCTTCTCCATTTGCTGGAAGGTCTTTTGGCTGGCGATCGTGACGGGGGCTTCTTCGATGATCTTTTGATGTCTTCGTTGGACCGAGCAATCGCGGCCGAAGATGGAGATGTTGTTGCCGTACTGATCGGCCAGAAGTTGAACTTCCAAATGTCTGGCATTGCCTGCGAGCTTCATGATGAAGATTGGCGAGCCAGGAATCTCGCTTGCAGCGGCCTTGTATAGTGCTGGGAAGGTCTCCTCATCGTCGACCTTTCGGATACCCTTTCCACCACCACCTTCAGAGGCTTTGACCATGACCGGGAACCCAATCTTCCTCGCGGCTTCCAGACCTTCCTCAACGGAGGTCACGCAGCCCTTGGCGTAGGTCTCATCGTTGACCGTGACAATGTTGTTGTCGTCCACCTCGACGTCAGCCACGCCGGTTCCGGACCAGGGGATACAGGGCACATTCGCGTGCTGTGCAACAATTGTGGAGGAGATTTTGTCACCAAGCGATCGCATCGCCGAGCCAGGCGGTCCAATGAAGACAATCTTGTTCGGCGACGCAGCGAGTGATTCGGGCAACTTCGGGTTCTCTGATGCGTGTCCCCTGAGAATAGGTCAGTGTCCAGCTGCCAGTCGGCCTCCGCTTCCTCACGGCTCCCCACTCACCATCCTGCCCACACGGCGTGTACGCCCATGCGCTCAGCAATGTCAACGATCAGCTCCACATTGGCATAGTTGTTGTTGTTGGTGCCACCAGGCACTTCCACGTATTGATCCGCCATTCTGATGTAGTCGGCATTGGCAGCCAAATCTTCCGGCGTGGCCATCACAGTGAACTGGATGGCCCGCTCGTCGCCGAAGGTCTCGTATGCCCATTTTCGTACCGATCGGATCTCTTTCACGGCGGCGATACCGTTATTCGCAATGAGGACCTGTCAAGAGCAAAGCTGTCAGTCTATGCATATAGCCACGAGCGAAGCAAACCCTCGGCTCAAATTTCACGCGGATGAGACGTACGCTCGTGATGACAGTGTGGCCATCATGTGCGGTGACAAAGTCCTTGACTTTGCTAGGTGGTGCTCGCGCCAGCTCATTGCCTCCGATGAAGTGTGGTGCCAGGTTGTATTTCGCGGCGAACGCACTCGGGTAGGCGTCGCCATTCGTGTGGCCGTTCGCCATTTCAGCTCCTCCGACAGCGTCGGCCATGCTCACCGAGTCGTCAGCAGGAGAGTGAGATGAGGATCTCTGAAGGTATGTCGGAGGTGAAGGTATCGCGGAGAAGGCAGTGCTGCGGCTGCACTGAGTGTTGTGAAGGGGCAGTTCGGTCTGGGTGAGAAGAGCTCAAGGATCAATTGACCGGCGGGCCGTGTCCTCGAGAAGTTTGGCTCGTTTTTGTTACGTGGGGCTACGTCAACCGGGGAAACAGCAGCACCAATTCTCAGTCGCCGGCTTAGTGTGGTGAATTGGTTGGAGTCGGATGGGAAAAGGACAAAAAGCGATGATCCGAGGATGTGGTTCGGATGTCGCTGTCGTATGCACTCGCGGAAGCCCGACGCTCATCTAAAATCGATGCGATCGAGAGAGTGATGGTATACACGAGCGAATGGACCGAGAGGGTATGGAGGAGAAGAAGAGGAAGAGGAAGAGGAAGAGAAGACGGAGCGATGGGGAGAAAAGTCACAACAGATCAAGGCGTCGGAGTACGATGTCCAACAATATCCCCATCCCACCCCGAATGGGTCCTGCAGTTGCCGTGGTCTAAACAGGTACATCTTTGCCCAGCATGCATGCATGACCTCTATCACCAATTCACCGGGGACAAACATCACGT
The DNA here is from genome assembly GCA_000983655.1 of Zymoseptoria brevis. Classification (NCBI taxonomy): domain Eukaryota; kingdom Fungi; phylum Ascomycota; class Dothideomycetes; order Mycosphaerellales; family Mycosphaerellaceae; genus Zymoseptoria; species Zymoseptoria brevis. The sequence goes on from JYJE01000842.1 coordinate 17,238, forward strand.
TGAGCCAGCTGTCCTTCACGTCCAACTCAGACCACGACCTGGCCGCGCTCGAATGGGAATACAGTTCAGGCATTGAAAAATCCATTGAGCTGTGGTTGAGCACAACGAAAGTGAAGCTTTGGCGAGTTTTTGCGGAGAGCTTGCCCTGCAGGGAGAGCTCGGTGAGACGTCATGCTTGGGCCAACGATTGGATTGTGAATAATGTCTCCCCAACGCTTGGGGACCTGGAGAGGACTGAGTCACGTGAGCGTTGCAAACCTCATCGTCGTCGACGAGATGCTGATTGCGGTCGAGGAAGAGCAAGCTTGTCATCAGCATCTCGTCTTGAGAGTACCAACAAAGGCCGCCGTTGCACTGTTGCACATAAACTCCGGCCCCGACATCCACGTTCTACATCCCGGCGCAAATCTAGCGAAGCCTATCAAACACCCATTACGTCCAAGCAAACACGCCGCGGACCGACACGGCAGAATGGTCCGAACCCAGCTCATCATCACAATGTGCTATCGATAGTGAACACGTTCGTTTCAGGTCTCCAGAGACAACAGTGGCTCGGCGGCTGGCCAAATAGCAGAACATCTGACCCCGGCTCTCCACGCTCACGTCCGGCCGTCTGGCCTGAAATGAGCCGAAACGGTTCCGACTGCCTTACCGTGGTGACAGGCCTAACTCCTTGCCTCGAGTCCGATGGTCAGCAGTGATAGAGAGATGTTCCGAATCGCACTGTATTACACAACCCATTCGGGGAATATTTCGACTTCATCCACCATGCCCATTGAACTCCACGCTTCATTTGTCCAAGGCCTCTTGTTCTTCTCCACCTGCTTTCACACGCAGCATATGTATACCATCGTATAGACACATCCACCCTCGCCTTGTACAGCAGCACCTCAATACGTCTCTCCCACATCGCTCACCCGCTGTTTCCGACTCGGCGGTGGGCCCATCCCTCCATCCCGCCTCGGACTTCCTCCCTCCTTCATTTGCGTGAAGTTATTACTCGTTCTAGAAATCGGCTTCGCGCGCGGAGGAAGAGTTCCACTCACTCTCTTCGGCGTCGGGAGCGCGGAAGGTGGCGGTGGAATACCACTCTTCTCAAGCGTCGTCCTCCTGTTCGGCTTCGCGGTATCATCACTATCAGCAGCAGCCCGTCGATGAAGCTCGCTGAAGCTGGCGGTCGTCTTATGGCCGCGCGGTATCGTACCGTAGGCCCCTGTCATGCTTGAACGCGGTCGGGAAGCCATGTTGCTGCTGGCTTGGGTGGCGGAAGAGTAATTTCCAATTTCGGTGCGTGCGCCGGAGCGGCTGGCGGGGCGGCCTGACATGGATGCGCGGCTAGATGGGCGGCTCATAGCGGACGCTGAGCGATCCATGGCGGATGGTGGCCGATCCATGGCGGAGGGAGGCCGGTCTGGTCGCTCGGATCTGTGAGCTAGGGAAGAAGCAGGTCGTGGAATACCGTAAGACAGCCGTCTGACGTGACTGTCGCGACGGCTGCTGTCCGCTGTTGATGTGCCTGTCTCTTCATCACGCAGTCCAGACGACGCCATGCTTCCACTGGGTCGTTTCATACTTCGCCGCACCGTCACTGATGAAGGAATATTCTCACCCAAAGCTGAGCCAGCTCGTGGGGAGCCCGTTGGTGTACGTCCAGGCGCTGGTAGCTTCGAGCGCGCGGAGTGCACACGTTCCTCGATCTTCTGCATCCTGCCGATCAGTCCACGGATCTGGTAAAGCGAGTCTGACCGTGGCAATGAATCCTGCGCAGCTCGAGACACACGTGGAGGCCGTAGCCCTGGTGGTCGCATCGACTTTCCATCCGTGAGTGCAGTGCTCGTACTCGACGTGACAGAGACTCCGCGTGCGTGACTTGGTTGTGCTCTCGCGCCGTAGAATGAAGGTCGGGGTGTTCTCGAGTCCGGAATCATTGCCTTCTTCCGGACCAGTGAAGGTGTCCTCTGCTCCGTCTTGGCAACAGCGGGTGTGTCTGACAGTGGAGGCGAAGGTGGCGTTGCGACTTCTGACAAAGAGTCAGATTTGGGCGGCGGTGTGGACGCAGTGGGCGACAGAGCAGTCATACCGCTTGCTTCACTCGCCGGACTCCTGGCACGCAGTGTTTCCACGGCTAGCGACGTCGGTTTCCTTGCCCTCAAGCTCTCGATTTGCTCCTCCGCGGCCCGCAGCTTCTCCACGTTGATGTCGCTCTCGACTTTGAGGTCACTCAAGTCGTTCCTCAACCGCTGGGTCTCTATCCGCAGTTCTTCCCGCTCTTGCTCGCCCTGTTTGATCGTCTCCTCGAAAAGCACTCCGCGCTCGATGGCGGTATTGTACTTGCTCTCCAGATCTTCCAAGCTTGTCTCGGTGTATCGTTTTTGTTGTTCATAATCGTCATTCATGACTTCCGTGTCCCGTAATCTCAGCTGCAGAGCGAGGTTCTGCTCGCGCATTGTAGTGATCTCTTTCTGCAGCGTGTTTTGGGCGGTGTTCGCCTCCGCCTTTGCTTTCTTGTGTTTTTCTTTCCATTCTTCCACCTCCGAAGTCAGCTTCTCCACCTGCTGCTTCCATTTGAGCTCGTTCTTTTCCGCGGTCACGACATCCTTCTCAAGTTGCTCCTCCAATTCCTTGCTAGAAGCCTGGAAGTCGGCGAGATCAGTCTCAAGCTGAGCATACTGGACCTTGTACCATTCCAGCTGCTCCTTGAGGTCTACGCCGGGGCGCAAAGGCGACGAGGACATGATTGGAAGGGCGCGTTTCTAGCGGCGCATTTCCTAGCGGGTGTGGGGGCTGTATGCGACAGAGGAATTCTGTATTATAACGTGCAATAAGGTCTTGCTTTTCGGTCCAGTCGATGTGTTTCGGCGGCGTTCAGGAGCTTCGCGCCAGGTCCAGTACCGTGAGAATTCTGCGATAGCGTAATGGTCGTGGTCCGGTAAGTCCAGTCGTCGGTATCGATGTCGGTGTTGTCGTCGTAATCGCGCCCCGCCGCGGCGTACTCGGTGGGTGGGCGGTGATGTGTTCCAGGAGGCCCAAGTCCGGAGGTTGGTCATTTGCTGAAACGCGTGTTGACATATGAACAAGGGTTCTTAGTTGGCGGGGAGCGCAGGTGCAACAGGCATGTCGAAGGCACGTGATTGGCCACAGCTGCATCACCCATTTCAGCCCATCAACCAAAAGACAAAGGAACCTCACTTCTTCTCCCAAATACAATTCGAGCAACGTTGCGCTGTGTTGTTGGTGCTTTCTTCTTTCGCCTTCTCCTGCGTTTATTGAGGTTGCGATTTGAGCAAGAAGGGACATTCGCTCTTTTATCTTCTAACACGCTCCGGCCATCTCTACATCAACTAGGCCATCGTATCACAAGTCAGCCGGTCCGGGAAGTACTCCATCGCTGGGATCACGCTGGACACTGGAGAACCGGGCTATACCTCCTACATCACGAATTACGATTGACGGCCATACAAATCTTCTTGAGACGAAAACCCGTCCAGCAATCAAATAGGCTTCTCCAATTTGCGAGTAGAAAAAAAGCAACGTTGCACTGGACAGTTGACCTATCCCGAAATATACCTCGTCGGACCTTCTTCTATCCCGACTTGCCATCATGGCAGACTTTGCATTTAAGCGCCAGGACGACACTGGAATTCCCACAGGTGAGTAGATCAATGTAGAGCGACGTCGATTGAGCTGGATGTTCAGGAAGGCGTCATATCGTGTTCGAGTTCGGACGGTCAGAAGTGGTTCTACAGAGGCGACATATTTCAAGACTCGCCGAACTGACGATTTTTCAGAAACCACCAAAATCGTACCTCTTACCTGCCATGGCCACTCACGGCCTATCACTCATGTCTCTTTCTCTTCGTTACTGGCAAGCTCTGGCTCCGCTTCGCAATACTACATGATTTCTGCCTGCAAGGACAACAACCCGATGCTCCGCGATGGTCTTACCGGCGACTGGATCGGAACTTTCATCGGCCACAAAGGCGCGGTATGGAGCGCGCGACTCTCCGATGATGCCACCCTGGCCGCTACTGGATCCGCCGACTTCTCCGCAAAGGTTTGGGACACATTCACCGGACAAACGCTGCACACGCTCCAGCACAACCACATCGTTCGAGCGGTGGCCTTTCCACCTCAGGAGAAACCTCAAGTACTCGCCACAGGAGGCATGGAAAAGAAACTCCGGATTTTCGATCTGTCTCACGCTGGCGATGACAACTCATCCACGAGCGAGATCACCAATGGCAGCTCACCTGAACCATCTTCCTACGAGATCGGCGCAGGCGAACATCAAGGAGCGATCAAATCCATCATCTGGTCCCGCGACCCGAACGTGCTCATCACCGCCGCAGACGACAAGAAGATCCGATGGTGGGATCTCCGTGCCCGCTCTCTCATCGCCTCCTACGACATCGCCGGCCTCCCACTTTCCTGCGAACTCAACGCTGGTCTTGCGGGCTACCCAGAAGGCATCATCAGCGTCGCAGCCGGCAGAAACATCTACTTTTTCGACGGCGCGCGACCAGGACAGTTAATAAAACACATTGCCACGGAGCGGGAAGTCGCCAGCGTGGCGCTCAATGGCGAGGCGAAACGGTTCGTAACCGGATGTCCAAATGACACGTGGGTGCACGTCTGGGACTGGGAGACGGAGAGGGAGGTCGAGACCGGGAGAGGACATCATGGACCGGTGTGGACGACATGTTTCAGTCCGGATGGCAGGTTGTATGCTACAGGGAGTGAGGACGGGACCGTGAAGATGTGGAAATTCACGCAAGGGCCCTATGGGCTGTGGAGATGATCGAGAGGATTGGTGAGGGAAAATCGACATCATGTGCAAAAACTCTCCGGAGCGGATGGGAGTCGTCCGCGACCCGCATTTTGGAGTCAGTTGTATGGTACCCGGACCATCATAGGACTAGCATGCGTGCATACAGAAGCAAAAGCGACAGTGGGCGTGTAGACGCCTCGCGCATAGGAAAGCTCTTTTCGCCGCCAGTCAAGCCGAAGAAGAAAAAGACAACTCCGGCAAGCAAAGTTCCCTTCCGCAGCTCATCCATGTTTGCGGATCGAGGAACAAAAGTCTCGCGGCAATGACAAAGGTCAGCCGCTTGCCGTCTGGCCAAAATGAAGTGAACAAGGAGTATCCCTACGACCGTTCTCCGTCACACCTTGGCCAACTCGAGCATCACATCTTCAGCGGCAATCGAGATCTGATGCCTCTCTCCTTACCTGCCTGAAAACTGTGAAAAAGGGGCATCGACCGACTTTTCGACCCTACCGCTGTTACTGTATGCAGGATGAAGCAGTCTGTACGCGAAGTCACAAGACGTAATGACACGAAACAAGCGAACAAATTGCTCTGCATACAATCCCTCCAAAAAGACTTGGTACGCGTACATCATGTGAACATGTAATACCTCCAAACATGCCGACCATCAATCGCAACAATCGACAGAATTGGGCGAACGGTAAACGCAATCATCCAAGAATGGCAAGCAAGCGTGGAAGTCGAATGCAATGCGTTTGCAAGCGCCATGTCCCACCCAATTCATCTCATATCCAATCCGTCAGTCGAAGAAGCAAAGAATCCAAAAACGACCAATCCATTATCGTACTCATCATCCACAAGTCGATCGAGCCTTGATCGTCTGCCTCGTCCTCTTCACCCTTTCCCGGAGCATGTCCTTCCTCCCTGGTCCCATCTTCGAGCCCTTGCACATTCCATCTTCCCACTCTGTCCTCGGATTGAAGCCTCGAAATTCCCGAGTCGATCGCAAAGTGAAAGTGAAGATGGAATTCGCAAACAAAAGTGCCTCGATTAGAATAACGTGTGTGGTGCCCTCTTCTTTTCCCAAAACGCCAAAGCAATGAATGAACCCAACCAAAGCCCTTGCTGTGATGATAGCCTGGTCTTTTTTTTCTTTCGCGCAAATGGGGAATCTCTCGCACTGTTGTCAGGGAAAATCGCGAAAAACCAAAAAAATGATGAAACCGTAACCAAATGCAAAAGCAAAAAGGAAGCTGTTTCGAGGCTCTCTTTTGGCCCGTGATGAAAAGATCCCCGCCGCCCATATCAATGCTTCCCATCGTCCATAGCTATGCAAACACCGGTATGTGTCGTGCTTTGAAGTCCTTGTTTGAAAAATCATGATGATCGTTTCGTGCGCGCCGTCGTGCGCCGCGGTCGTAAGTGGAATTTAGTGTCGAGGCATGTAGTCTGCATAGCTGTGATTGCGGCTATCCCTGCCGTACATGCCAGCGCCGAGGGTAGGTGGAACGCCACCCGAGAAAGTATTCCGCGGACTCAGCTGAGCGGCGAAATCAGGCGAAGCCATGCCGAAAGGGTTGGAGAACATGCTGTCCGTGGTGATTGGTGGTAATCCGCGGTAAGAGCCTGCATTCATCATGCCAGAACCAAGTCCCGGCGGTGGGCCGGATACAGAGCTGTAGCCGTTCATCATACCTCCCAGTCCTGGCGCCATCGCTTGCGGCGACATGGCGGCGTGTGGACTGATACCGTTCGTCTGTCCGGAGCGCACTCCTAGCGGGTTCTTCGAAAAGCTCAACCGAATGCCGCCCTTGACACTGTTATGCAGAGGGTGACCATAGAGCTCATGAAGGGTCTTGGTCGCGAAAGAAGTGTCCTCAAATTCGACAAAGCACATTGGTCCGTTCTGCTTCGTTCGGAAGCAGAGCCGCTTATACCCGCGCTGCTTGGAGAACAGAGACTTGAGCTCGTCCTCGGATGTATCGATTGGAAGATTGCCAACATAGAGGGTATTGCATGGAGGATTTTGATCGGCGGGGTTCACGGGCGGGTAATGCGGTCTCGGGTAATTGGGCATGTATTGTCCGTTTGGCACGGCATGGGAACCATCTGTCGGTGAAATTCGGGGAACCGGACTGTGCAGGGCAGAAGTGCCCCGCGGCGAGCCGTACCCACTGCCGGATGCATGTCCGGTATTGTGGCCGCCGTTAGGCGAGCTGAGAGACATGCTGGCGAAGCGACCTAATGGTATCTGAGGGTTGGTCGACCTGCGCATGGCTGGCTGCTGACCACTTTTGGCGTACGCCACCGGATCCTTCAACAGCTCACCGGTCTCGTCATCGACCGAGTCGTCGTTGATCATGGATTTGCCGGAAATTCGGTGGTGTCCATTCGTCAAAGGCGACTGTGGCGAGAACAGGTTTTGGAAATGCGCGCTAGTCTCCGGTATTGGGAAGTCTCCAGTGCCGCCAGAACTTGACATCGGTAGTGGTGGGGAGACCTTTTCGCTTGGGTGGAATGTGCTTCCAAAACGCGAACGGCCTGTCGGACCACCAAGAGAGCCGACCGAGGAGGAGGAACTCGTAGGTGTGCGAGAAGCGGCCGAAGCTCCATCGACGGTGTTGCGTCTTTCGAACGAGGACGTTGCACTGCCGCCATGAGTTTCGACAATCATGGTCGCGTCCTTTGCGGTGTTTGGCTTGCCGTGTAGCTTCTGTTGCGCCTCAAAGGCTCCCGTGGAAGATTGAAATCGTGCGACCGCCGTAGCGAAGCCCTGATCTTCCGGGTACGGTGAGCGGATGAATTCGGTGTCTATCAGATCTCCAGCAAAGATCAACATGCTTCTGAGGGTTTCCGCGCTGGTGTTGCGCGGCAGTCTGCGAATCACGACCGCCGGAGCTGGTCGAGCATCCAAACCAAATGACATCGGGTCGGAAGAGCTGGCTGCTAGCGATGGCATGACACGATCCGTTTGGTGTCGTTCCGTGGTGGGAGAGGAGCTGAAGATGTGAGCGGTATTTATGGATGGATCGTGACTGAAGAGGTCTGATCTGAATGATGGCTGGGGTGGAGAAGCAGTCGTCGCAATGTAGTGACTCCGTCCGTACATGGCGGGATGGCTTGACCGTAGTGGAGGATTGGCCAGCTCACCCATTGTGCGCGAGGTTCAAGATTTTGGAGGTTTCAACAGCTCTCAAAGAACGGCGCGGCGCGAGAGAGAGTCAACGGGTCCGCGAAGTACACTGAGAATGCGCCGGGCGTACCGGAGCGTTGTGATTGCCAGTTGCTGAGCGAGTTCTCGTGGTCGTTGTAAATATGAAAATCTTGCAGAATGCACGCGGCAGCGGTGATGTGTCATATGCGGGTGCAAATAATGATTCCTGCAGTATTGATTTCGCGAATACTGTCAGAGAGCGTTTCAGCGAAGTCGGACAAGCAGCGCTCTGAGACTCGCGAAAATGCTGCGAATGAATGCGGTCGGACCGGAAGGTGAGCGCGCGTTGGATCGCAATGTTCGAGTGGAAAACGAGATGGCGAGAAGAGAGCTCTGTGAGGGTTGTCGATCACGACAGAGAATGGTATATGCGATGCGACTGCCGCGGACAGGACGCGCGCAATGCCGTCACGAGAGGACGTTTTGGTGTTGTCAGAGTTGTGAGTGTATGAGTGGTCCCGCTAGGAAGACAAGCAGAGAGTGTGTGTGCGATTCAACGCGATTCGACGGCGAGCGAGCAGTGAAAAGGTGGGAGGATGCAGACCAGATGCGACATGCGCTGGCAGTCAAGAGAGAGGTGTCGGATTGGACGCGGGCGCTGGCTGACGTCGGAGCGGGCGCCGAATGGGAATGCGCACGAGAGGGTGATGCAAGCAGGGCGGAGCGGAGAGGTGAGAGATGCAAGCAGTCTGCAGTCTGCAGTGCGCCGGTCGCGCAGGAGGGAGTGGGAGGGTAGGTTGGTGGTGTGATGAGAAGGAGGAAAGATGGCCGAGAGCTGATGGCGACAGACGGGGAGAGAGAGTGGTAAGGTAAGGTAAGGTAGTTGACAGTAGTTCTAGTGCTAGTAGTGGGCCGACGATCCTGGACTGTGCTCCATCTCCCCCAGTCCAACGAGACAAGTCCCTTTCCACTTCCGCGACCTGCAGCACGGAGCGTGGAATCTCTTGAACCTTGGGAACGGCAAGCGTTAGTCTTCGGTCCCAGCTCTGTGGGTGGGCGAATCACACCTTGGACACGCTGTGGCTGGAGACGAGCTAGTCGGCCGCGGCTGTGACGACCAACAGCTGCCGGCGGGGTGGACGGGAAAGGCGAGGAGGGCCCGGGGCGCCTTGCACAAATCAGATGCTCGGGGAGTCGGGGCTGGCCTGGTTGGCTGTGGGCCTGGCCTGGCTGTTAGTGCGTGTGGTGACATGCTCCGCTACCTTAGTAACTATCGGTCTGTCCCTCTTCGACTTCGACCCCGACAAAGCCCATCCTGCCTATACCACCACTGCTGCTATACACCACCACCACGCAATCAATCGACCACGTCGCGGGTGATGAAAAGCACCCTCACGGCCAGCGCTGTGCGGCACGGCGACAACCTGATGACCTGACACCACCACATCATCCGCCGAGTCACGTACCTGGCTCATAGAAGCGATGGAACTCGTCTGACGCACAATCTTCCTGTAGTAGTAGGAGAGACGGCCTTGCCGATGCCCACCTCACGGTTTATCTTGATTGTCGTGGATTTCCACCTCACACTCACAGTCCTTCGAGACATTGCACGATAACTCGCTTGCGTTCCCAGTGTTCTCGCACATCAAACACGTTGAAGGTCTTGGTTGAGATGGAAGACAAGGTCTCAAGCGTCAAACTCTATTGTTCTCTCACAGATCTGCTCTCTGATTGGGCAGGGCAGGTCGTGGCAGCGTGACCAGCATCATGTCTACCATGTATCTTCCATGCTGTAAGGTAGTACTCTTCGCTCCTCCTTGCCCTGCGATGGTGCACGAGAACTGGCATGCGTCGAAGCCAGGGCCGAGCAGCATGTAATAAGATGTGAAAAAGAGTGCCTTATCAGTTATTAGTAGTTCTACCTCACAGGCTGGTCGGATGGCTGCCTTGTCAATCAAGCATGCATCTCTCATCCCGGCGACGGCGACCTGCTTTGATGAGCACACCCTCTCAGCTCCACCCCTCCGCTTCATGGGCCCGGCACACGATACCGCTGCATCCCTCCCGACTCCCGAGCGAACCACAGCCGATCTTTCCAATGCCATCCCGCGTGACTGCGCAGACGCTTTCTCTGTCGCTCGTGTGAAGAGCCACCTCCCGTGGTGGCTTCAGGAACCTCGAATCTCAGCCGTTTGCTAATGCAGTGACAACGTCGACATCATCCCGCTTTCTGCACCTCACATCCATGCAAGCTCACGGGACCATCACGGGACCTGAACGTGATTGCGACTCGTCGATTTCGATTCTGCGAATCACTGATTGCACCACCTTCCAAACATGCTGGCAAAAGCATTCCCAGAATCACGCACATGGTCTCGTGGCCATCGGACACCTGCATGGAATTCAATGTAGGTACGCCTGTGACTGTGCGGCCAGGAGGCCTCGTTGTGATCCTCCGACACGAACTCTGGGACAAAGACGCATGAATCTGAGTGGAGTTACCTCATGGCAAAAAGGGGCGTCATCTGCCAAACGTGCCGGTGGTCGCACAGCATAAACGGGTTGACTGCCGGCCGAGCTGCTTGCATGCATGGTAGCCCCTCACGTGCTGTACTCGGTGTGCGACCAAGGCCCAAAGGCGAAGGAATACAGCGAGTATGAGACACCGAACTCTCTCTCAAGTCGGAGCAGCCATTCGCGACATGCCACGGTGCCTCGAGAACATGTACCGGATATACCGGACCTCTAATCCTGTTTCATGCCAGCTGCACATGCATTCAACCGAGAACTTTGATTGCGCCACATTTTGAGACTCGCAATTGCCTGTTGAGGCCGGCACGAGAAAATTGGCCATGACTCGTCTGCACTCACAACGCCAAGGAGACTGTCATACAGCACGGCGTCGTCATCAAACATCCAACACATCTCCTTTGGCCCAATGCTCTTGTCCGCGACTGCGGCTCGGCCATCACATCTGATCGAGAATGCTCCTGCCTTCGGAATAGACTTCTTAGCTCATGCTTCTTCTCTTGGTTCGCCAGCCATGGCCTGCTTGAACGACCAGTGATGCCGTCGAACAGTTCGTCTGCTGGAGCAGAAAGACTTCCCCACGAAACTCCGGTCCGGAAGTCAAAGGCACTCGTCGTACGGCCGGCACATGATCAGGTTGTCTAGTAGACTGACTCTTGCAGTCTGGGGTTGCTTGTCACAATGGTTCACACCTCGACAATCACAAGAAGCGCTCCTACCGCTGGCGAAGGCATCCAACCCAAGCTCCTTCGCACTACCTCGCCATTCGCACCCCTGTCGACCACTCTGACGCACAGCCATCACGAGCACTCACTCACGCATGAACACCTCATGGTACACTGGGTCCTAGACCTCCCTCGAAGCGAGCACATTTAGTGACGGGCGCGATACCCAATGTTGAGCCCGCAGAGGCCACGGCGCATCGTCCGACGTACACTCGGAGTCGACACCGAGTAAAGCACAACGCTTATGCGCGCTGTAAGTTCGGTACTGGATGTGTACCTTCGAGGTTCTGGTACCGACTGCTCATCCGCTGCCTTCGACCGAGAGATCAGAGATTGTTCACGCTTCGTTCGCTTTCCACGATCCGGACTACTTGCAGGTAAGCACCTCCCGTTCGCGCTCTCACTTTCGTCGATGCGGCTTTGACGCCGAGCCACGAATGTTGTGCGACTCTGCGAGGTAAGCTGTGTGCAAGTCGACGTCTTGCAGTGTTTGCGACTTGCTCGCATCATTGACCAATCTTACAACGCCCAGCAGTCGACAGATTCTTCTCGAGGCGCGCCTTCGCGATGATACAAATGCAGGCTGTGGAAACATGTCGATTCTACACTCGTAAAAAGTCGTCCGTTTGCATTCGTTAACTGCTGATCCTGGCTGGTACTCAAACGCTCTCTTGCGTACTTTCCAACCTCCTCTGCGGGTATCTCCCATTCTGAAAAGCAAAATACCTCCCTGACCCTTAGACCTGAAACAGCTATACACAACGCACCAAAAAAGTCAGCCAGTATCTCACCTTCCCTCAAGCCAGGCTAACACAAACCGCCATGAGCTTCTTGTAGTCGCCCGAGGTTTCGCTCTTGATGCGCTCGACCAGGTCACGCTTGTAGAAGTGCTTGTACGCCGCCTTGCACTGCTGCAGTCTCTGGCGATCCCAGTGGATCATAACCACGCGCCGGACGAGCGCCGTATCCTTGGTGCCCATGCCCTTCATCGAGTCCTCGAGCAAGTCCGCGTCGTTCTTGGCGGGGTCCACGGCGGCGCCGACGATGAAACACAGCGCGTTCTCCATGTGCCCGCTGAATTCTTTACGGATGACCTGTTCCAGGGAGCGGTGATATTTCGCCTGGTAGGCCTGGGCAATGGCGCGGATTTGGCCGTTGCTGCGGGCGGTCAGCACGGCGCAAACGGTCATCTGGTCGGTTCCCGCGCGGCCTTCGGTGGCGTCGTAGATCTCCTTGACCCATGCGTCGACCTGTTGTGGGATAACCGGTTCGGACTCCTCGGCGCGGCGACCCGCCATGACCATGTCGTACATGCGCTCGGTCTTCATCGACAGGTCGCCCTTGACGTCGGACTCGAGCGAGCGGCGGTATCTCTGCTGATAGTGGGCTTTGATGGCGTGGATGTCGGCGTTGGAGCGGGCGAGGAGCGTGTCGTCGAGGGCGCTCTCTTTCGTGCCGACGCCCTTGAGGGACTCGTAGATGACTTCGCAGTCCTGGTCGAGAGGGCCGCGGATCATGGCTTCCAAGCCTTCGCGGAAGTAGCCTGACGTCTCGCCGTGAACGTCTTTCATTAGATCGCGCTTGTGGCGGGCTTTGTAGACTTGCTTGACGGCTTCGATTTCGAGGGGTCCGAGTTGTGCGAGAGTCCGGATCAGCTTGTCTTCGTCGGTGCCGAATCCTTTCATTGCAGCGCGGAGATCGTCGGCGGCGCGGTCCACGTTGATGTTGCTGCGTTGTCGGAGATCATAGCCGGGGGATGGCATCGCTGGCGGTCCGGCGGGTGGAGGCGCGCCATATTGGCCGGGCGGAGGTGCTCCGTATTGTCCGGGAGGGGGAGCACCATATTGTCCGGGAGGGGGAGCGTTGTACTGACCAGGCGGAGGAGCTCCGTAGCCGTGTTGTCCAGGAGGAGGCTGTCCCCAGCCTTGTTGTGGAGGCGGTGCGCCGTATCCCTGGCCAGGAGGTCCTGGAGGAGGGTATTCTGTCCGTACTGTCAGCAGGCGCTCACCACGATCGCCTAACAGTAGATGCAAAGGCTACTGATCGATGCCGCCTTGGAAATCACATGCAAATGCGATTTCATAGTGTCCACTCACGTTGATATGGTGCTTGACCTGGTGGTCCTGGAGGCGGTTGTCCATAGCCCTGTTGCTGCGGATAGCCTTGTTGAGGGTATTCTATACATGCTGTCAGCCCGCGCTCCCCGGAATTGCTAGCAAGGCATCTTGCAGGCGATTCGTGCCGCGCGACATGCCTTCCGCAGCGCCGATAACTCACGTTGATATGGAGGTTGACCTGGCGGCGGGGCACCGGGTGGAGGATAATAGCCGGACATGTCGTATGTAGGGGATATAAGATTTATAGTCAGATGCGAACAACGTAGGAAAGAGGCGTCATGGATGAAGGCGACCAGACGACTTCGTCTTTATTCTAGAAAAAGGAAGTGGCGTCGTACGTGCCGATTGCGCTTCGGTCTTGTGATGATCAAGCGCCTCGGTGGGGCTATGCTGAAGCACTGCACTGCCCAGAGTGGTGTTTGATGGTCGACGTCGATACGTGCGCACGTTCTTCCATTCGCATTTTTAGAACACATCATATGGGATCGAGTCGCCAGACCGCGCGCTGCTTGAGCAGCCATGAGTATGCAAATGTCTTGCGTGAGCTCGTGGCTCGGATGAGAAGAAGTTGACTCCCTTGTCTTGTCGAGTCTTCGCTGCCAAGACATGCCTTCTTTGTACATGACGAACCTCATCCTTCAGGACTCGATAACTGCCATCTCGAAGCGCCAGGGCGGAACAATCATCAGAGACTCTGCAGAAGCATGGAAACACCAAGTCTGCCTCGAGTTGATTGAGCAATCGTGCCATGCTGATGGGTTCCCGCTGTCCTACCGGCAGGAGCCAAGGCAAGGTGTGCCATGCTTACGCATGCAAACTGCCATGGCCAAGCACAATAGACTTGCCTCGACGTCATCCACATGAACGACGACAAGGTGTGCCTGACTTCTGCACGTCTTACAGATCGTGTACCGGGAAGGCCTTCCGGAGCTCTCGTTCACCGGTGCCTGACGGGCCACCAAAGTCGACCGATCTATGCATTATCCTGATCCCTGACAGGTCTGCCTCACACCACTAGCGGAGTGAGGCCATGGCAGATGACCGCAATGCCACCCGTGAGGCAATTCTCGCCGGGGCATTCCCATAGGCATGCTTTGGCGCTATATGTTACAGATCGCTCCTCCAGACCTGACTGTTTCAAATAAGTCTCCGGCAAGTCTCTCTTTGCTCCGCTGTCCCTTAACATCGTGGCGCATCCAGTTCCATCATCGAAACTTCGAGCTCCACTCTAGCCATGGCATCCTACGACACGAGAGACATTCGGCCACGGAGCTCCTCAAATCGATACATTCCAGACGACTACATCAACGGCAACCCAGCATCACCCAGCAGAAACAGTCCATCATATCTGATGCCTGAAGACCAGCAATCTCGACCTTACAGGCCTCCGAGTCCGGTGCAATACAGCTCCAGCCCAAGCTACAAGGTACCTATAGATCAGCTACGGCCACCCAATCCGGACGTGCAAGCCGTGCAATACGCCGAGGGCGTAGGACGACGGTCTACGAGTCGAGAAAGGAGACCTAGCTACGTCTCGACGGGTTCAAGACATTCTCACCACTCACGGCATTCCCATCATTCCCACAGGAGCAACAGCAGGCCCGTGGACGAGCGACCTTCGCATGATCGGCGTGCGTCCAATGCAAGCCATCGCTCATCCCGCAGTCACATGTCGCAATATCGAAGGTCACATGATGAGCCGTACCGGACGGAGAGTGAGAGGGAGGAGTATATCGAGCAGCTCAAACGCACTGAATCCACACGGCCCACGTGAGTATATTCTGCCTCGAGCTGCGCGCTAAATACCGCACCTGCTGACAATCTTCAGGCTTGGAGGTTCCCTGTGGTCGATGTGGAGGGCTATGAAGAAGTCCTTGGAGAGATGAGACGAGTAGGAAACGTCCTGTCACGACGTTATGATGAATCTCGCATGAATTATACCCCCGATCGCACGTCTTGGTTGGTAGTCCAGAGAAATCGATATTTAATTCATGGCTCATGCCCAGCGAATCGCAGTAGCAGCTCGTATATGTCCCTTAGTAGTCAGTTGCCAATCCAATATGACGCGGTCGATGAGATGTCTCCGGTACAGCGATCACGGTATGGTCCGAGACGCAGTGCAAAGACAAAAGAGACATGCTCGAGGTTGTATTCTTTGATGTACACGCATTCAACGCCCTCGGATTCTTTAATCCCTCCGCTGCTTCGGTTGCCGTGGGTCTGCGCTTTACTCCTTCGCGGCGGTCGCGCCGCCAAACCACGTCTTCTTTCCGAGCACCATGCGGACCATCATGTATTGAGTTGCTAGTCCAGTTGTCAGCCGACCTGTCTCTCACTCTTTTCTTTGTATAGATTGTAAGCATTTCGACTCACCGGCGGTGGTCGCGATGAGGCAGGCGTAGTATGGATAGAGCATGTACTTGGCGCGCGGGCCCTGTTTGTCCGTCATCAGCCAGTGTTCAAAATCGAGTGCCCGCTCCAGCGGCTGCTGTGTGGTCCTGCACGGTTTTTCCCAACTCTTGTCCCGCTCCATTCGCGTACCTTGTTCCACTGCCTGACACCATCGTGAGCCTGGTGGAGTTTCTGCCAGTCTGGCACGTTGTTCCTGCGGTAGAGACCCGGGAACTTCGGGAACCTATGCGACAGGTGTTAGCAATTGGCGACGCTGAGATCACAGATGTGCACTCGTCACTAAGTGAGGACTCACGCCATGCGGTGGATCATAGAGGGACGCATGATTGCTTGGTTGTGGAGTGGAGTTTGAAGTCACAATGTCGTGAAGTGATGGTCAAACGTCGAGGAGAGCTCATCGGCGAAGTCAACCGGAAAGGCCCGAGCCTTGGCATTGGAGAAGAGCTCCTTCCTTGAAGATGCACGCGAGCATACAACACCTTTTCACGACATACGAGAATCCGGCCAATATCCACGACGGACACAGATGCAATGGCTCCAGATCGAGGCAGCCACCTGATCTGCTGGTCGAAATGGGCTTGGCCTTTAACAGGTGGCTAGGCAGATGGTCGACCTTGTGCTTTCTGCATCGATTAGTAGCGGCCACTTGCGAAGATGGTCCTGCGTCCTTGTCTGGGCTTGGTCACGGACAACAGCGTGCGATTGCAACGGGAACCCGAAGAAGCAGAAAGAGCAGGACATCTGAAAGGACAATCCCGAAGCCGCAGAGAGCAAACCTAGTGCGGAAGCACCTCACATACAAAGACTCGACAGATCAGGAGCTTGCATTGCGCATGTCTTTGAATGCCGGCACGGAACTCCTCGAACCGAATGTCACACCCAAACGATTGATCGAGAACTTGCAACGTCAGGCCGACCTTGCTGCCACTCAGACACAAGGAGAGCTCGCAATCGATCAACCTGAAAACGCGGGTAATTTTAAGCTGTGGGTGGAGCTTCTGCAATATCGGCAGCGCATCGATGGTTTTCGAGGTGTCTTGGAAGTTTGGAAGGGCTTGAGGCGACGAAGACTGGACTTACCTGTGCGAGGCCAGGAGGCGGACATTCTCTGGGGAACATTCATCAATGCGGGTGTTGAAAGCGACGGTCTCAGGGCTCAGTTTCTTCGTCGTGTGTGCGAATACGCGGAGAATCTCGACGAGAGAACTTGCCTGCAGTATCCAGCGCTGCACAAATGCGTTGTTGGTCGCTTGCTGCGTGTATCACCTCAAAGGGCGCCCGACTTTCACAATCGGCTTGTGGCTAGTTTCGGTACGATCCATGTTGACATCCGTTCTCTTGCCTCGGATTGCGCCAATAGTCAGGATCACGTCGAGGCGCGGAATGCCTTTATGCAAATATACTCAAGGTCCGAGCAGGAATCTATGTACGATGCATTCATGACAGAAATGCTGAAGTGCAAAGATGAGGAGATCATCCTGAGCTGGCACAGATTCTTCATCAAAGACGGCGACAAGCCTTCGCTCGAGATGGCTGCATCGCCTGGTATACGACGACTTTATGAAATGGACAACGGTGGCTCGCTGCCAGCCAGGCTCCGCAGACGTATTGACAAGTTCGAATCCGCCCGAGCAAAGGAAGAAATTTTGCAGCATCTACCTTTGACCCGCGCTAAAATGTCCACGATCGTCGGAGATGTACACGGGATCAAACAGAAGGAACTCGGAGACAATTTCGTTGCAAAGATGTTCGCCACTCGAGCATTCCCACTCGACATGGTGATCAAAGGCCTCGAGTTCTTCGGTATCGAAAAGCTTGGGCCCCTGGCTCTTCGGGAGATGGCTTTCAGAGCTGGCAGCTTTGTTGAACTCTCCAACAAGCTTACCGAAGTCGAAGCTAAAGGCATCGTACTCGACACCTCGGTATACGGACGACTGGTGCAGAAGCTGACCATGGACGGCTCGGTCCAGCTCTTCGACACGCTCATCCAGAGCGACCAGCACCCCGAATCTTATTCAGACATTGAAACCCAGGAGCTATTACTGGTCGACTTTCTCGCAAAGGAGGACTGGCTGAATGCGCATCTCACATTGATGGGACTTTCGCTGTCAGGGCAGACTGGACACGCTCGAGCTTGGAACCGCTTGCTTCAAGGCTACATCAAACAGCACGACTTCCGCGCGATTGCGCGCACTGCGCAGCAAATGCAAGCGGCGAACATGGCTTTCACAAAGAGAACGCTCACGTTCATGCATCGATATGTCTTACCAGTCAGACAGATAGGACGGGCTCCAGAAGCTTCCACCGGCAAACCGCAATGGCTGGAACCGCTGCAGTTCACAACGAATGCCTTTATCTATGCTGCTCAATGTGGCGTGGCTGTCAATCCATCACTGTGGACAGAGAACCTTAAGAGATACGGTATGCTTCACCGGTGGGATGAAGTCGAGCAATTGGTTCTCTGGCTTGTCCAGAATTACTCTGCGAAAGCGCGGCCACGTCCGTACAGGTTGCGCGGGCGCATCCGCGAGCCGAAAGGAGTGCTGCAGTGGATCTTCAACAGACAGATGCGATTAGCGCTTTTCGTTTGGGCGTTCCGGCGGGCATGGCATGGGGTCAGTGACAGATACAGTACGAGATTCCCCCCCACCAGCTCTGTGACTTCCAGCTCAGGCCGAACCTGTGAGCCATGGGCCAAAGGTCTCCTGCTGCTCAAGCGTATGGGCGACTACGGGGTCCCCACCAGGCCCGAACTTGCAAAGAATGCGTTTCTGACGCGCATGTGGATACTGTTCGGACCAGCCGCGTCAAGGAATGGGTTCAACGAGAAGGTCAGACTACATAATACACGGCCTCTGGCATACTTTGTCAAGCACGCAAACGAAATTTGGGACGGAAAACTGTTCGATCTCGATTCTGAGCTACTCAAAGTCAAGCCTCAAAACCAGGCCAGGCTCATGGTCGCCATCTTTGGCCGTCGACGCCGTGTGTCGAAGATCCGGAGGGACTGGGCCGATGTCGAGCGTTTCGCGGAATCGCAAGCTCAGCAGGGATCAATAACGCAGTCGAGAAATCGAGCTCGTGGTGCTATACGGCTTTCAGCATGGCGTCACGGCCCTTTTCGTCTGATCAGAAGTACCGACTTGGAACAGAAACGTAGGAGAGTTCGTCGCTAGCGATCAATCGCATCAATGGCCTTTTGTTCGTTGATTGAGTTGGCATCCGCCACCCAGTCTGCAAGATACTCGGGCACCTTCTTCACTTTGTTCTCATCGCCTGCGACGGGCTCTCCGAGCGTGAGATATGTCGGAACAACGCCGATCCACGTATTATTCACAACTTCAGCATTCTGCAAGTCTGCCTTCTCATCACTCGGGCCTCCAGTTCGTGTCTTCGCCGATGCAGTCTCGATCCGGACCTTGAGCACGCCGGTGGAAGTGAGTTCGGATTTCGTCGGAGGACTTCGGCTGTTCTCCCAGCGGCTTGGGTTTGCTCTATTCGTGATCGATCGCAGGGCAAATTGCACTTCCGCGTCGTCTTCGAGCATGCTGCCGTGGCCAAATACTACTGCGGAGCGATAGTTGCAGCTGTTGTGGAAAGGTGCAAGAGCTAGCACGTAGCCGTCGAGGATGGTTCCAGCGATGCAGAGTGGCACTTCGTCTCCCTGCGTGAGTCGGAAGAGTCGTGCGACTGAGGAGCCGTGGAGGTAGACGTGTGCTTCCTCATCTCCGGGGTATGTGTCGATTGAGCCCAGCATTGGGAGGATTGTTGGGAATTGCGGGCCATCTTTTGGAGGTGCGTTGAAGGAGACGTGGAGGATGGGGGTTTCGTTGATGATGCCGTGGACGAGATCTTGATCATATTGAGCTAGTCGTTAGAGTCAGTGGAAGGCCATGGTATCAATCTGGCTGTATTTTGATGACTTGCTCCGCTTCGCCAGACGTACGCCCTTGCTCCGCGCGTCTGGGATGTATGTTGCCATTGTTTGAGGAGGAGTATTGTGGTGTCGGTTCACTCAGCTGGATCACGATTCTTTTATGCGGCACGTACCAACTGTTTGAAATATCAGTCATTGACAGCTCGCGCCCTGTTGGAATCTGTACTCCATATGAGAGACAGGGCATCGTTCTGCGGAGTCTCGGCAGCAATTGCCGGATAGAGATGGGGCCAGATTCACTTGAAAGCGGCTACTGCGGACAGCTCCTAAGGTTCCGTGGTGCTTAGCCAATAGGAGCTTTGCAATTACCTGGGACTTCACCTGGACCCTCGACATGATATTAAGAAGGAACCTGGCGCTACAGTGCGCCATCACTGACCAGATAGGGCGTCGATGTGAGCAACGCTTCGAAACGGCCCCTAGCGTGGCCATGGCAATGTTGGGCGTTGGAAACACGTATACGCGATGCTGCTTGGTCTGACGCAGCGATGCTTGGTTGAAGAGCATCATGATCATTTCATCGCTGAAAGTCCGATATGGTAAATGAACGAACATGTGTCGGGTCGACCTTGACTCCACCTCGCTGCTCGGCGCCTCACTAGTCCTCATTGATCGATCACCTCACACAGGTCGCGCCACATGAAAATTCGTGACAGCGGCTCTGAGGAAGCTCAGAAGAGTCGCAGTCATTCACTCGACAATCGGCTCATCTGTAATAACTCAGTGCAGCAAAATGAACAAACGCAGCACTTGGCAATCTTTGCTTACCTACAGAAGCTGAGCTCGAAATCTTTGCAAGACAACACTCACTCAAGCTCTCAATATGACGCTCCGAATGCAACACGAACTGGTACGGACGAGTGTGTCAGACCACGAGTTGTCGACATTCTCGTTGTCTGGAGCAATCGCTGCGAAAGCGTGAGACAGTCCTCAAGTTCCTGCTCAGGGCACATACTGACTTTACCAAAGAAACCCGACAGCGGCTGCTGATGACAGCGACATCGTCCTCAACTGCGGTGATCACACCTGGACAGTCTCAAAGAGTGCGCTCGTTGCCCATTCCAAGACCTTCAAGAGCGCGCTCGAAGGCGATTGGCAGGTATGCATCCTGAATGCAGTCTTGCATGGCCATGCGCACGTTCTGACCAGATATTCAGGAGGCGGTTGAAGCTGTCTATCACTTCAGAGACGACGACCCTGCTGCCGTCGAAGCCATGGTAGTCTTCATCTCTCGGGACGGAGTTTACCCGTTGGGAGATGACGATAGCGATATCTCGACCATAAACGAAGACGATAGGAACTCTCTGATCATGGACGACGATGACAGCAACGATGCAGGAATGAGCGAGGACGATATTGACCCTCCGATGATGGAATGCGAACTGCAACTCAAGCTCTACAACTTCGCTGATAAATACGACATCACCGCACTCGCTGCCGTCGCAGCAGCGCACTTCACAAAACTTGTGGATGATGATGTTCTGCGCCAACGATTTCCTGAGATCATCCGTGAGCTGTACGAGAACAGTCCCGACAACATCGCCACGCTTATGATGAAGGAGTCCGTCGTCAGCACTTGCGCCGGATACGAAGCGGTTTTGACGGGGGGTCCTGGATACGAGTCTTTCCGAGAACTCCTCACAGATGCAGGATACCTGATCGAGCTTTCCATAACATCTCGTTCGTAGGACTACTGATTATAAGCGCTCGAATCCTTCGCTTGCACTTGAGCAGGGTATACTTCATACAATATCAGGCGACCCCAAGCGCTCTGATAACAATAGGTCCGTATGTTCCCAAACGCCGCGCTGTCTTTAAGCAAGCATGCCAACTTCATCCGTCCCTCACGAAGCAGCAGCGGCGGTCTCCTGCGCAGCCTCAGGCGCCAGTCCCGGCACGCTGTCCGCACCCTGCAAACTCTCCCTCTTCTTCCTCTCCTTTTCTCTCTGCAACTCCTCCTGCCTCGCTTTCTGTTTTTCCTGCAGTTTCGCCATCTTCTCCGCTTTAATCTTCTGCTTCTCCTCCAGCTCGCGATCCTTCTGCCTCTGCTCCTCGGTCTTACCGGCGTCCGCTTTGGCCGCAAAGTCCTTCCACTTCCGCCATCCGTCAAAGTCAATGAGCGCCTGCATGCAGCCCCACTCCTTGACTTTCCTTTCCAGCCAGACGAAGTCGACGGGCTTGGTGAGGTAGTCGTTGCAGCCTGCGGCCAGGGCGGCGTGACGATCGGATTGAAGGGAGGAGGCGGTCAGAGCGACGATGATGATGGGCGATTTGAAGAGGCCTTCTTCCATGGCGAGCTTGTCGTCTGCAGGGTCGTGCTTGATGGCTTCTTTCTTCTCTCCGGCGCGTCCATTCGTTGTGGCGACATCAATTTCGGCGGGACTGTTAGGCGCGGAAGACGAGAAGACGCCGATACCGTTGACTCGTTCCAGCCGGCGGATTTCCTTGGTGGCCTGAAGTCCGTTCATGATGGGCATTTGAATGTCCATCAACACCAGATGGTAGCCTCCAGATCTCCACTTATCCACGGCAATCTGACCATTCATTGCGGTCTGCCATCGAACTTTGAGTCTCTTCATCAGCCCTTCCAAAATGCGAAGATTGATGATGTTGTCTTCCACAATGAGGACGTTGATCGGAGGTACAGAGGCATCTAACATGCTGGAAATGCTCGGCAATGTGGGATAGACATCGGCTTCCTGACGATTGCGAGACAGTGACGTGGCTTTATCAGGTGTCTGCCGCCGCGTCTTACGAGGTCGTGCGGAGCGGTTTGTGTTTGGCGCAGCGCCTCCCAAAGGTGTAGATGGAGTAGATATTGTCTTCGCTGTCGGTTGTGCCTCAGGTGCGGCAGGACTTGGAAGTGGTGGTGCAACTGGCACGCCATTGGCATGGACGCTTTCAGACGCCGAGGATCCATTGCGTGGTCGGTTCGATGATCGATGGGTCGCAGGCATGGAAACACCTGTGGTCGGGTTGTGGCTGAGTATGGTTGGTGAAGAGGTATGTTGTCGTCCATATTTCGGGCGATGCTCCCGGTCGGCACGATGTCGACGCGCCACGCCGCCTGGAGATGGTATCGGTGGGATTTGACCAGTGTTGACTACGGCCATCGATCGAGGGTGTTCGGGAGCGAGATTGTGGTGAGCGTCTCGGGGGTGTGGTAACGCCGTCTGTGGCAGGGTAGGCTGTATGACAGCAGGCATAGGTGGGAAATAGTCAGTCCCATTCTCTGCCGGACGGAACTCGTCCATGGTGTGGTAACTCATATGTTGGTACGGCCGAGGTGACGGTTTTGGCGTCCT
This sequence comes from Zymoseptoria brevis, assembly GCA_000983655.1. NCBI lineage: Eukaryota > Fungi > Ascomycota > Dothideomycetes > Mycosphaerellales > Mycosphaerellaceae > Zymoseptoria > Zymoseptoria brevis. The sequence goes on from JYJE01000842.1 coordinate 40,185, forward strand.
CTTTTGCGGCACATCTATGAGCAGCGCCTCTTCCACTGTTTGACCTCCAGGGTAGTATGTGTCTATTGTGTGACACATCTCCTCCTCCGGTCCAAGCAGCCGCTCGTCGCGAGCACTACCATGCGCAAGGCGAGTAGCGATGCGAAGTGTCATGTCCGGTGCATCAAAAGTTTTGCCCAGCGAGTTGGCATATTTCCTCAGTATCATGTCCCGCACATCATCCACTAAATCATCCTCTTTGATCTGGACGAGAGTCGCCGATGCGCCGGGTCGCTTGACCCATATCTTGCGACGCGCAGAAGTTGCCATGCTGGACGAAGCGGATGAGGAAATGCCAGGAAGGAAGGCAGAGCTGTCGGCCACGGTCGGGTTGTGGATGAGCGTGTTTATAACGGCCGCATCTGTGCTATCGACCAGGCTTTGTTGGCGGTGGAGAGAGGAGTCGGTTGGAAGTTCGTCGTTCGAATGCGGGAGGGCTGTTGAGGTAGTCGTGTGATCGGTGGGTCTATCGATGTGTGGGTCGGCGCTGGGGGGATGGAAATCTGGGGAGGATTTGATTCCCGCGAGACTAGACAGAACGGATTGTTAGCGAGTACACAGGCGGCAGCTATTCAAGCAGAGGCAACCGGAAAAGTTGAAAGTCGCGAAGCTGTGTACAGGTGACATGGATGGTCACGCCGTCGAGAGTTGGCGATAAACAAACATGGCATAGATGGGCTGACGACGATCAGATAGGCTTACTCGGCAGGGTTGGTAGAGTAGTCGTCCGGAGTGGGTTGTTCGAGGGTCAATTGTGGGTTGTTGGATAGTTCGTCGATGTCTACGTGGAGAGGTGGAGGAAGTTGTCCGTCCGAATCGAGCTTCTGAAGCTGGGCGCCAGGACCGGCGGAGCTGGAGACCAAAGTCTCGCTCAGTGAAGGTCGCCGTTCGACCGAATGATTGTCGTCTTTGCCTGCTGACGTTCCGGTCGCGGTGTTGATATTGTCCACAGGAGGAGGTAAACGATGTTCCAGTGGCAGCTCCGGGATGATGTCCGCGCCCTGATGAGCTGAGCGTTTCTCCCTCAAGTCGGCGATGGAAAGCGACTTTTGCGGCGATGGACCTGTCGAGCCAGGCAGACCGGGCGATGGAATAACAGATGTAGCAGCGGTGGAGGTCGAGGTCGCGCTCACAGAGTCGGATCGTTTGGAGGTCGAGGTATGAGAGGAGGAGTGAATGCGGCGGAAGAAGGGCCTGAGGTTGAAGCGCGCCATTGAATGTTAGAACTACCTTAGCCGGGTCGAGAGGAAGCTTCCGCCACGGCGTTCAGTAGCCACAGTACGGCTGCGACAACAGACACAACTGAGGCAATAATGAACAGAGAGAGTCAATCACATTGCTACGATCATGGCACTGTGATGAAGAAAGGTCTTGCGGAGAACTCGGATCAAGGCAAGGCAACATTGATCGCTGGCGTGCTGAACCTGGTAGTTCTAGTCCTCTAGCCTTTGTGATTGATTCAAGATTGGATCGGAAAGCCGTGACCATCGGAGCGAACGGGGCATGTCCTCTCGATCGATCGCATACAGCTACTCAAATCCCGATATCTCCGCGCTGCAGTTCCCATTCAACGCGCCTTTGCTTCCCCCGTATTCCCCGCTTCGATCGCTCGATCTCTCCTTCAACGACGAGATTCTACCTCCAATGTCCATTGCAATCCGCTGCGAATGCTAGTCCAAAGGTATGCTAATAATGCTACGCTGTCGCCATGAAAAGGTGCGCTACATTCACAGGTTCAGCAAAGAAAAAGAACTGGCAATCATTTCGTCGAAAATCTGTATGTATCGTGTGGGTTCTCCATTGTGTGTCCATCCCTAAAACTCCGCCGTTCTCGCTTGGCTGCTGTGTAAATGCGAATATGCTGAATGTAAATGCTGTGGTAGAACATGCGAGGTGGAATGGCAGGTGGGATGCGCTCAACCCGCAGCAGTGACCGCCGTGCTCGAGGTCGTTGTCTTGGAGGCAGGCGTCGATGAGTTGCTCTGTACTCCGTTCACAAGCGCCGCAGCGCTGCCGCTGTTGCTCAAGAGGGTGCCGGATCGACTGTGTGAGCTTGGGGACGATGGACGAGGTGATGGCGGCGCAACAAGGCCCTGGCGACCTAAAGGACCGGCGGCTTGTCGATGGCGCCTGAGGTCGCCTTCGATCTTGCGTCGTTCTTCTTGTTCAGTCTGGATTATGGTCAGTTTCAAGATACACATCGACGCAATGTGGTGTGAGACATACCCGCAAAGCTCGAATGCCCTCCGCTCGCGCCTCCCGCATCATCCTCTTGAACTCTTGCCTGAGCACCATCACGCTTGTGCTTTCCCGCGGGCTCCCTTCAACTGGCGCTTTGGTCCCGATCGAGGCGACCTTCTCGTCTGCCAATTGGGCCTCAAGTTGGTCGCACTTCTCTTTCAATGCATCGATCGTTCCTTCCAGCTGTCCGCGTTCCTTCTCCAGCTCTAGGCTCTCCCTCGCCATCGCTTGGAACTCATCCATCATGTCCTGCAGTTCGGTCTCTAGGAGCTTGGTACGATCCGCTTGGCTCTTCCTAAGAGCTTGAATCTCCTGATCCTTGAGTTTCTCCAGCGCTTCCATATCCTGCTCTGCGACGCCGGCTTCCTTCTTACGTTCTTGCCGTGTGCCGTAGGCACCATCAAGGTCGGCTTTAGCCATGGTCAATTCGGTCGTCAGTCGAACGACTTCGGACTCGAGATTCTCCATCTCCTGCTGGAGCTCCGCGTACGCTTGTCCAGTTGCGATATTGTCCGCAGCGAGCTGAGCACTGCGACCATCGACCTCTTTCGCTCGGGCTTGCGTTTCATCAACCATTTTGCGAAGCTGATCCACCTCGTTCATGACGTTCACCATTTCGCTACGGGATTCGTTGACCTCCCGCTCACCCTGCTCATTGCTCGCCATGGATTTGGCTAGTTCTAGCTGTGTAGCATCGAATGCGGCGCTGAGCTCATCATACCGCCCTCGGAGCTCCATCACTTCTGCGTGTTTCTCATCTTCGGACTTGCCGTTGAGATCACGCTGCTGTTGAATTTGTCGCCGGAGAATGTCCTGCTGCACTTTCGAACCCTTTGCGACGTCGAAAATATGCTGGACACGTGCATTGAACGCCGGCAGAGAGAAGTCTTCTCGCAGTGGAGTGATTGGCGAACTGTCGGCATCATCTGCGTTGTCTCTTGTGGATTCGTCCGATGAGAGTATGCTCCACAATCCAGACATCACATTCTCGTATTCGGCCGACTTTCCGGCTTTGGACTGTGCCTCCTCGAGTGCTCTTGTCGTGCCATCATTCGCTTCACGTGCGCTGTGCAGGTCCTCCTGATGTCTGCGAAGGACTCTGTCCACCGTCTGGACGCTGTCATTGAGGTGCTGCAGCTGTTCCTGGTAGCCTTGTCCAGTCGCTGGCGGAGGCTGTCGAAGCTCGTCGACCGCATCAATATCGGGAGACGACTGCATTGTCTTATGTAGTCGAGCGTTTAAGTCGGCCAGTCGTTCTTCAATAGCCAAGTGAGCCGTCTGATGCTGCTGCTCCTGCTCGATTGCTTGTACGCTTTTCGCAAGAGCAGCAAACGCGCCGTCGAGGCGATCATTCACGTCTGCAGACCGGTCATAATCAAGCTCCGGCGCAGGCAGTGCCCCACGGCCACGGCTGGCTTCCGCAATAACACCTCGAAGTTGGGAGTTGAGCTGCTCGAGACGACTCTGCATATCGAATAGCTTCTGCTCGTGGTCCTCCTGTATACTCTGCACATTGCCCTGCTTTGCTGACCCGCCAGGACCGCCCTTCAGTATGTCACGAATTCCGTCAAACTCATCAGGTGCGAAGCCCATCACATCATGGTCATCATGGTAGGTATGACCATTGGAAGATGCGCTTGCTTGCTCGGCCAGCACCGCAGCCGTATGCCTCAGAAGACTGCTCTCGACCGTCTGTTTTCGCACGAGGAGAGTCTTGATCTGCTCGTTCAGGTCATCCACCGCTTTGATGCTCATTGCTAGCTCTTCCTCCGCTTGGTGCAGGGCTCCTCCGCCCTCCGTGCCATTGCTCCCGACGTGCTCTGCGCTCTTGAGATGACCTTCAGTGCCATTTACAATTCCGTCTGACGATTGAGGTGTGTCTGAATGGTCGTCCCTTTTTGTGGAGGTGTGAAGTCTGTGGATGTTGTGTGCTGCTTCCTTCACCTTGCTCTCCAGTGTCAGCTTGCGATTCGCAGCCTCAATCCTTGAGTTTAATCGCGCGTGCTCCTTTTTCAACTCATCCACCTCGTTGATGTCCAGAATCTCGTAAAATTGAGTGTCCAGCAGAGCTGTTTCGTATAACAAATGACGTCCCATAGCATCTTGACTGCGGCTCTGGGGTCGCGCTGGTATGTTCAGTCCCGCAGGCTCCTCCATTGGCGTGTGAAAGTGGAAATCGTCGAAATTGGCGTTGAAACCTTGAGGCGCAGGCTCATCGTATGGTGAAGAAGGCTGATCATAATGCTCAATTGGTTCGCGAGGTAGTGGTTTGTTGGTGTTGTACTGCTGCGCACTGGACCGACTAGACTCGTAGCCACTACCATCATAGCTTTCGTATCGAGGCATTTGCGGTGAATCGTGCTTGTCGTAGTAGTCGGCGTAGGCCGCAGCATTCTTCTGCATCCTCGCGCCTCTCGCTGTCGCCTCGGCGTCCAGGCCCAGTGGACTTGAGGGTGAGAGGCTCTCCCCGCGATGGCTCCAGCGAAGACTTTCGCGCGCTGCCGCGATCTTCACAGAGGACATGGGGCCTCAGGGCCAGAAGTACGGCACATCTTCCGGTTGCGGCGGTAGTATCGTAGGTGTCGACTCGAAGTTGCAGTGGAGCAAGAGTGTAAAAAGATGGATCAGATTCATTCAGATGCCCGGCAGCAGAGACAGCGAGTCGAGACGCACGGAGGTCCAATTGCAGGGGACTATTGGCCCACTCTGCACCTGCGGCTTTCCAACTGGCGTACCAGATGATTCACGCTCTGGAATGACGGAGGATCAACGGCTGCCCTTTTGAGGATCTCATCAACCAGCACGAGACTGGCCGTTGGCAAATTATGATGATAGTGTCCGGTCTTGCGCATTAATGGAGGTTGCCAACGCTGATGTGAGATGAGAACAACCCGACGCCCGTGAACTGTATCAACGCGAATCACGAAATTTGACTTGGGATTTGACGCGGTCGTGTAACTTTCCCCACTTGGGATCCCTTTGACGGCCCCTTTATGGCCAACAACACCTTCAAGAGTGGACTTCTCTCGCGTGGAGATATGAAATGAGACTCGGCCGAGTCCGGCGTGACGCGACAAAGTCTATCCAGCACAGTGGAAGTGCTCGAAATGGCATTGCTTGTGTAGAGTAGTGTATTCCTCTACCAAACACCTGCAAGCTGAAGGAAGGTGGTAATTCATTTGCCGCAAGGTGCTTGTGCTCCACGTGGAGCAAGTGCCGGAGGCTTTCTTGTGGAGGGTCGTTTCGTGACATGCGATGACCCATCACGTTGTTACAATTCGCCAATCGCAGGTATTCTATCCTGAGAACATTTCCAGTCATTAGCCGCAAGCCTTTCACAATGCTCTCGGTACATGTTCGAGCTCTTTGTTGTCGATGCCTTCCGTACCGCTACCTCAAGGGTTGTTGTTCCACGATCTGGTCTACGAATCACCAAATGTAGAGATCGAGCCAGCACGAAACCATACCCGGCGCTTCCGTTAGTGCTGTAGATTGCACGTTACGTAGTGCTAGGAAGCTTGCGTAGACTTCTCACGGCCTTATAAGCAGGACCTCATTTCGCTTCTACAGTCCCACTCATTTGAACCAGATCAGTTCCACTTGCCGCGGGTGCGACGGGCTGGCTCGGCCGCATGAGGACTGCCATCTCATAACCAGCCATCTCAACTCGGCGACGAGGATCCTCATGCTCATCCGCTTGCACAAGCCCCACGAGCTTTGGCTCAGGCGCAGACGAGGTTGCATTGCTGACATTCCATTCCATTCGCGGTCGAGAGCTCGTTGGTATCATCTCGCATCTCGCAATGGCCGAATTGTGCGGTGCCGTTCCGGATGTGGGTATATTCGCGTGGACTGCGTCTAGCAAATTTTCACCAGCGAAGTGATTGAGAGGACGACGAGGCGGCGCTCGCTTCCTTGTGCTCATTGAAGCCGAGGGAGAAACCGAGTTTAAAAAGCATACGGTGCAAAGTGCACACCTGCCGGTAAGTTAACAGAACACTTTCTCGCAGAAGACAGCCTAGTTAGTACGACATCAAAAGGCGAGGAGGCTCAGCGATTCATTCGACTATGTGTGGACAGCACAGCTTGTGAAGGTGACATACCATTCCCCGCTCTAGGAAGCTCAGCCGACTTATTTTCGTCCTGCGACCTACTAGGGAACTCACCGGCGAAGGTGCAAGCGACGTTCGTCGCCTTGGTGCAATCATAAGATCAGAATACTCACTACACTGGAATGCAGATTTGAGGCACAATCGAGGCCTGATCTTGAGTAGCATGATGCGTACACGCACTGATTCGCCGGTGCTTGAGCAGTGAGCCATCGGAAACCAAGGGATGATCAAAGGTAACGGAAGATGTAGATGTTTTCGAACTTGAAATGCTCGCAGTGCTGATCTAGCAGACGCCCCTCTCGACCTAATGGTTACAGTCAGCGAAGCACTCCATTGGTGTTCTGAAGCACAATACATACCCTCCATGGGTTGCTCAACTCAAATCCAGACGGAGCCTTCGTGTTGTCTGTCTGCCCCCTCAGGAACCCGGTGAGCCTTCGGTCACGGTCCATCACTGTAATTTTCACACAGAATCAGCTCTCCGCACAGTCTTCTACATCCCTCGGAGCTCCAGCACGTACTCTGCTTATCCCATTGGTCGATCGAATGCCTTGGTCGCTTTCCTCCATTTTGCATGTGTCTGAGCTTTGAAAGTCCCGCACCGGTGAGGCCGAAGAACTAGATCATGGAGTCAATATCCTGGTCTGATTCGTAGGCTTGCAGTCGTGGTTGGAGTGTTCGGAAGGACGTACGGCGGTGCAGACCACGTATGGGAGGAGGGACTCGAATGGCACGCCCCTACGATGTTGTCAGTACAAGCCTCCAGCGCGGAAAAGTTCGGCGACGCTGCACGCACATGTTGATTGCAGTTTTGGTGTTCTCGAGCGCAGCGTGCGCGACGTTGAAAGGTGAATCGGTCGTGCTCGGCTGCAGCTGGCGCAGATGAGGTGGTTGTGATGGAAGTAGCGACTGGGAGGGACAAAAGTCTTAGCGCGATCTCGACTTGGAACGAATAGCAACTTCAACCTTGAGATGTGGTTCTACCTCCGTCTCATCACTTCACCCGCTTCCTTCATATCACAAGCGCTCGACGCGACTCTCATACGCGTGCAACCGTACGGAAATTCTACACTGTGATCGTGCACTGCGATTGGAGCAAGCGACCCAGGTCCCAGCACTTTGTAGCTCGCCTTGCGAGCTCTACGAGCTCCAACAACGTAGAAGGGATGCGCTGAGGACAACGAACAGCACCGCTACAAAGCCCTTTGCACCGTCGAGCACTCATCACCGCCGTCATCCGTCTCGATCCACCCACCGGACCGCGAATAATACGCGACACGACCAATTTGAGCTCCGAAACACCCATTTCCGAACAAGCTGGATTAGTCACGACTACCTACACTCATACGACTACATACGACTGCGATACGCTCGAGAGTGCAGGACATCGCGTAGCTGGTCTCGACCACGCCAGAGTACAGTCGAACATTGGAAAGACAAGGAGTCACGTCTGAGAGAGCATTTGGCATATGAGACAAGGGCGGCCGAGAGCATAGCCGCATGCCATCACAAGCACAAGCACTTCGCGGGTGAGCGACCACGGGCGCTAGAAGTCCGCTCGGGCAAATCCATGGGCGTGGGGGAAGCCCGATAGGCAAGCTGGCGACCATTGTCCTAAACCGTGCGGCGGCCACGCCCACCAGGCTGCGCAGTCGCGGCGTGAATTACAAGGCACAAGCACAGGAGATGGCAGTAGAGGAGGACGATGACGCACCTGTGGCCGAGGAATTGGACGAGGAAGAGCTAGATGCGCCAGGCGAACCGGATGATGAGGCTGAGGTCGATGATGAAGGCACAGACGCAGATGCGGAAGGAGACGAGGATGACGATGAGGGCGAGTTCGTTGGTGCTGTGAAGACGAGATCTGCCAGATCGAGGGCCCTCAGGATCCCAGAGGACGAGGAATCCGTTGTCGAAGAACCAGACCGAGACGCAGATTCCGATGAGAGCAGTCAAGCCGATGAAGAGGACTGGGAGGCCGCTGACGACCTGGAGGAGGATCAAAAGATTGCGAATGCAGATGCCAATCGCTGCGTGTATGTTGCAACGCGTCGACGCAATCGCATGAATGCTAACGTGAATCGCAGCTTTTGCCAACAGACTGAGGACAACGATCCAAGCGAGGATTATGAGGAATATCTGGCATGTTCGGTTTGTGGTGACAATGGTAAGTTAATTGACGTCAGAGCGTTTGAGTTGATGTTGAACGTCGGAAGATGGAAGATTTGCGGCAAAAGAACGAATGCTACCAACATGAGGGGTCCAAGCGCTGACGTTCCTGCAGCCCATCGGCAGTGTGCCAGAACCGCAGGCTCGCTAGCTTCCGACGAAGGTACGTAGGATCTTGTGATCGGCCAGCCAACACATGCTTGCGTAATCGTAAAACACGAAGGAGACACACTGACACTTCTGCAGATGCCGCCCACTGGCGCTGCTCCGAATGTGTCGAAAATGGACTCGAAGAGGATTTCAAAGATGTGCCTCATATGTTGTCGACCCGTCGAGGATCGTCGGCACCGAAGATGGCGCGAGATCTGTTGCCAGCCGTCCGTGGTGGTATCAAGCCTGGCTCGCATTCTGTGTTCAACACCTTGATCCTGCCAGACGATGAGATGGATGGATCGAGGTCGCTTAGGAAGCGCAAGACCCCTTCGGAAGACATCGATGAGCCGCCTCGAGCTGCCATTCGGAAGCGTGCGAGGACGAGTCCGATCGACGACCACGAGCCACATGATTCCAAGCAAATCGAGAACGCAGAAGAAGACGCTGATGATGCAGCAGCTTCTGCCCTTGGCGGTGACGAAAATGCCCAACTTGACGAGGTCGATGCGTTGGACGGACCAAGCTCGCCCAAGTCGCGTTCCGGGCGACCACAACGAAATCAAAAGAGTCGCAGACACGGCGCCTGGATTGTGTCCATGTCGGATGAACCTAAGTCTGCCATCATCAGCATTGCTGTGACTGTTGCGCAATGGGACCAGATCCAGCGCGATGTCGAAAAGAAACGGAAGCGTCGCGAACGCGATCGACAAAGAAGAATTCGGAACACTCGCGTAACTGTGACTGCGGAGCCAGAGGAGAATACTACCCACTTTCCAACAGTACAAACAACCATGTACACTAATCCATTCTTCCCCTTCCAAGATCGCGAAATGGATGAGTCGAAAGCGAAGCCATATGGTGGCATACTCACCGACGCGGAAGCCGACACAGCACGAACGTACCCACAGGACGCCGACCGACAAGCATTTCAAAATGCGCGTGAAAAAGCGGAGCAGGAATGGAAAGAGCGGGTCGCGCAGACGAATGGCGAAACGCCGGCGCGGTCGAAGCAGGCTGGTCAACCAAGCAAGATCAAATGCATCAACTTTGGCCAGTACGAAATCGATACATGGCATGCTGCGCCATACCCAGAGGAATACAGCCGCAACAAACACCTCTACATATGCGAATTCTGTCTGAAGTACATGAGCTCGGACTATGTTGCCTGGCGTCACAAGCTGAAGTGCTCAGCTAAGCACCCTCCGGGAGACGAGATCTATCGCGACCATGTTACGAACTCGGAGACTGGCGCCGAAACCACACTGTCATTCTTCGAGGTAGACGGTCGGAGAAATCCTCTCTACTGCCAGAACCTCTGTCTGCTGGCAAAGTTGTTCTTGGGATCAAAAACGCTCTATTACGATGTCGAACCGTTCCTCTTCTACATCATGACTGAGAACGATGAGTTCGGTTGTCATTTTGTTGGCTACTTCTCAAAAGAGAAGCGAGGCTGCGGGTCTGCGCCTCTTTTGGACCCTCGCACATCCTTCGATGACAGCAACAATCCTCAAGCAGATGGCGGAGCTGATGCTGACTTGGAGGGTACAGCGGCAGATCCGGCTCTCAGTAATCCTGGAAACAACGTTTCCTGCATCCTGGTCCTTCCTGTTCACATGCGGCGTGGCTTCGGCAGAGTCTTGATCGAGTTCTCATACCTACTGACGAAAGTCGAGAAGCGTACTGGCTCGCCCGAGAAGCCTCTCTCGGACATGGGTCTGGTGTCATATCGATCCTACTGGCGCACAATCCTTTGCAAGCTCTTGCTGCGCTACAAGGGCAGGGAGGCCACGGCAAGTGATCCAGCACCTCCACTTTCGATTGTGGACATCGCCAAAGAGACAGGAATGACTCCAGACGACATCATCGCCACGCTCGAAGCCCTCCGTTTCTTGGTGCGCGATCCAATCACCCGTTCTTATGCTTTGCGCCTCGACTACGACTACATGAAAGAGTACGTCGAGAAAGCGGAGAAGAAGGCTACCATCAAGATTGATCCCGAGCGCTTGTGTTGGACGCCGTACGTCATGGGTCGGCCGACGAATCTTTTCGCAATGGGCGAGGAGGCGAATCAGCCTCTTCAGACCGTCGCTCCTCGAGACGATCCTGCTGAAGATATGCAATCTCCAAAGGCAAACGTGCAGGGGGGAGTGCCGAAAGAGACGGCGCAGAAGATCGAGCAGAGTGTGGTCGCTACCGAGACAATTGAGCTGGCCTCGCCACTCCTACCCAATGGCAGGAGCAATAGTCCTTCGCCAAAGTCTCGTAAGAAGACTCCACCTCCAGCTCTTGATTTGACGCAAAAGGCAAACGCAATGGCCGCCTCCCCAGAACGCACAGCTGGCTCTCCAGGCCGCCGCTCACCTCGGAAGACGCCCCACGGCTCGAAACATGCGCCGCCCCACGCGCACTCCTTTCCCAACTCCGCCGCCGCGAGCCCTGCGTCATGCCAAACCATCTCCGCCAGCGGTTCCGGATCCCAACCTGACTCTGCTGACCACATTCCACCTACCCGGTTCGAGGTCTTTCCTCCTGTTCCCGGCATGCCCACCGCCAAACGCCGACCTGGTCGCCCGGTGGGCAGACGCAGTAGCGGTCGCAACAACTACAATACTCCCGCGAGACGTAGTCATGCTAGTCGTAGCCAGAGGGACGGCGGTGCTACTAGTCCTAGCAGCCGTGCCGGAAGAGACCGTGGAGGCCGGGAACGGGGAGGCAGTCTACGACGTACACGAAGCACTCTAGCTGACGTTGCATTCACCGCTTCTGCTGTGGCGGAGGAAGATGATGCCGATAAGTTGGAGGTTGCTGTCGAGGATGAAGAGCGAGAGAAGGGCGCGATAATGGAAGATGACGAAGATGAAGACGCGCCCGGCGAGGAGGATGACGAGATTCAGTATGAGTGATGAGAGAGGCTGTCAGCGCAGCTTTTGGCCATATTGGTGGTTGAGCTTGAGTCATCGGCGTTGCAGTACTTCATCACGTCTCATGAAGTCTGCCTGAGCATCGAGCGACATCGATGACTGAACTGGTTGAAGTAGAGCAAGTCAAGCTGGTCATCACGAACATCCCGGCGGTCTGTATTGCGCGGCTGCTTGCTTGCCAACACCCAGCGGATTGATGCCTGTAATTTTATTGTACCATGAAAGGTTTCGCCGAACACGAGTTGCGGAGATTTGGTGGAAGGCTATCTTGCGCAATCGACACTTGCCCTGTTTCCGGCTACCAGAGTCTTCATTCCGAATGCAGTGCTCGTCTTGCCTTATGAGCTCGTCGTTCTTGGTAACGAGGATTCTGGTCCCATGGTAGAGTACGTTCCCTGAACACAGGCCCAACCATGCTGCGGGTCCAACATCGCCTGAGCTGCCGAACACGTGCTGCGTTGATGAATGTCTCTGCGGTGATCTTCATGGCGTACCGTTCCGCGAGAGGGCGATATCTGATGTGCTCCTTGTTGTTAGGCTTTGAAGCCCCCGTAGGGAGCGGTGATGCTGCCTGCCCGAGCAAATCCGAGCCAAGGAAGATGGCCAGTGATACTTGGTATACATGCTCCTCGCTTGTATTGCGATTGCGTCGTGTCGGCCACGTGCAGCAGACAAAGACCTGGAGGTGCAACGCGATGCACATCACTTGCACGTCCACCGTTTGAAAGACAACGCCTCTCCTCAGATCTGGAAATCACATCGCCTGGACCGGATTCACAGTGGAACCTCCTCGAGAATCGAAACGCCACATAGGCTGTACAGCACTGCTCGTCACATCGATTTGCTCCTTCTCCGCTCTCCGATCGATCTGTCGGGTCTTCGACTTCGTTCTTCTGCCCGGCTTTACTTCGTCACTGCATGTTGTAGTTCTACCTGTGTCATGTTGGTGGTCAGGACCTCGCTGCGGCAACAGGCGGCGTTTGCAGGCCTGCCGAGGGACCACGCGAGACGTGCTTCTGCAGATGATTGCAGGTGAACATCGCTCAGCGCCTCTCTCGCATGCTGCGCCGGCAGGAACTCCTGAAATGAAACAAGCAGACACTCTGACTATCTGAATATGCCACGGTCCACGGAAGTCCAGCAGTCAGGAAAGATTCTGATCTGAGCCTGGGATGTGGACCAAGCGACCCATAATTGGCCCCTAGGCGGAAACCCCGACATCCTGGTTCGATTGTCCATCACCTCGTAACGAGGAGAGCAAGGTCTGATCGCCGTCTTCCATGTCTTCGTCAGAACCGCGCGCTCGTTACCATCATTTCTATTTGGAATCGAAGGAACATACATTTCCTACTCGTTTCGCAGATTGCATTTTGTGCTTCTCGCCTAAGTGCATTGCCTTGAACAGAAATGCTCCGAGGTACAACCACATGCTTCCGCCCGACTCATTCCGACTGAAGTACTGTAAACGCCCCCAAACCCACCATGCCCTGCGACCGATACGAAATCATGCGATCCACCTGCACTCGCGACCAACCAGAACGATCGGCCCGGCCCCCAAAACCTTCATCTATTAGACCTTCGCGTACGTGCATCCGTCCAAGCCGCCTTGCCTGTTCCAACCGGCAAAAACGAAAACGCCGCAAGCGGGAGTTGGGGGCGTTGGTCAAGCTCACCAACCAAAACGCCGAAGAGCACGCGCTTGGGCTCACCTTGACTTCTGTCACGCATTTGTGAAGAAAATGACGGACCATGGCGTCGGAGGTCAATCCGCGTATGGCGTGGTGTCGCTCGCTCGGCTCGGAAGTACGGCCACCCTTGATGAAGTGTCTCGCGTGGCTGTGGTGGATGAGGACGGCGAAAAACCGCTGCTTGTCATGTAGGTCTGGACAGCGACGGGAGCGCCTTCGAGCAGCACGAATGGGGGAGCGAAGTCTGGCCGTAGAACCTACGCAGAGACGCACTGAATAATGCCCTGGTGCATGGAATTTGTCCCGACATCGTGCAGTCACGCTGTCCACAAGGCGTGTCGAATACTTGGTTGCGAGCGAACTGTCTACGAAGCCACGGGCCGTGGAACAACCAATCCTCCCACGCGTCGCTTGCGCAATACATGCAAGAGGGCACCTGATGTCGTCGCGAGATCGATTCAAATAATGCTCGTATCGAAAGGATTGCTATGAAATACCGATGCTTACGGCCGAACATCCAATATACATCCTTGCCTGCGCCCGACGGCAAATTCTGTCGAAGCGAGCAAACGCGAAGGATCCAAGCTTGAAGCATGATTGATGATGCACATCATCAGCTTTGCCGCGAGGTGTGGTGGAGTCGTCCTCGATAGCGCACAACACCTGGTAAGACATCGACATTGGCGCCAAGAACAGGGCAGATATGATCTCCTGATGTTTCCTTCGGTAGCTTGGCCATCCGACGGTGAAGCGAGCATTCCTATTCAAAGACAAGCGAGCTCGAAGCTGTGGAAGTTCTCTTTGATCTCAAATTAATACAAGTAATAGGTATTGTACAAGAAGCATCAGAAAGAAAGGAAGGATATAAGCATCCACTGTACAACAAAACCCCCACGCTCTGTACAAACAGTCCTGTACGATCGGGCCGCCGTATAGAGTGAAGGCCAACGAGCCCCTACCCCATACTGCACTGAGCCCTCCGCCGGCATCGCGTTCTTCTCTTTCCGTATCTCGTAGTCGTATCAATCATCGTCACTCAAGCACGCGTACGTACTTGCTCGCAGCTCACAAAGCAACAGCAAAAAAACCAGAGAATCCTCCCCTCTATACCATTAGTTTTCGCCGGAACCGAAAGCAAGCTCCTGAAAGAGCCAAGCACAAAAGCAGAAACCGACAATCGTGAAATAAAGCAGGCGCGTGAAATCGTGCGTTCGGAAAGAAGTGCGACATTTCCCCGCCAATCGTTGGCTTTCATGCGGTGCAGCTTTCAATACTAGCTTGACAACTCTCTGCTGCAAGATGAACAGCTCCAGTCCTTGCAAACATTGCCGCATGATAGTGGAAGGTGCTGATGGTGGGAGATGTTGTCGTTGATCGTGATTGCAGAGTTCGCGAGGTGCATTGCTTGGCTTTGTTTTATGTGCGGCAATCCTCGACCCGCCGATCACCGGGTTGGTGTATGCAGAAATCTTGGGACGGCTCGGATGCCATGTCAGACCGTCTACAAGGTGCATGCAGTAGCGTGGCGGAGCCGGGGGATCCGCGGTCCTTTAGGCATAATTTGACATGTTGCCCCTACTGCATGTCGGTGTTGGCGACTCTGCAGGCATTCGAGAAAGTTGTGTGATCAGAAGAAGGAAAACGCCGCAGATGTAATGGTGAAAGTCGTGGTAATTGAAACGTGCGTGTGTATTCCGGCGCTCCGGCGAGATCACCATCGAGGCACTGTCTTCGGTGACACCGGCTCTTCAGGGTCGTCTGGCCTTCGATCGCCCGGGCGTCGATAGGAGAGTCTTCCACTCTGCTAAAGATTATGATGTTGACTGTTTCCCATGTAGGCGTAAGGTGCTGGTGCTTCGCCTGTCTCGCTCGCGTACAGACTACCATTCGATTGAATGTACCCTGAACTGTAGGCCTGGTTGTGAGCGGAAGCCAAACCTCCTGAATCCGGAATCGAGCTTCCTGGCATTTGCAGATCCGGGTATGTTGATTGAGACTCTGCGATTTGATTTTGGTACTGGCCTTGAGCTTGGTACTGATAGCTGTTGTTGTAATACTGGCGAGGGATCGCGCTTGCAGCTGAGCCAGGGTCGCCGAACAGTGAGGGTTGCTGCTGCTGGCCTGCGACTGCGGGATATGACGGTTGCTGATTGCTGCCGCTTGACGACGGCGATGGAAGTGCAGTTTGTTGTTGGTTCATGTTCTGCCATCCATTGGCTCCGGGTACGCTGACTGTTTGTTGCACGCGATTCATCATTGGCATGCTCATGGGAGATTGAGTCTGCTGGCTGTAGCTGCCATGCATGCGTTGCTGCTCGTTGCTCCACGATCGTGTGCCGCTTGGAATCGCGCTGGTGTAGTGTGGCATGGGAGGTTCGCCGACCGGCATATGCTGATACAGATGCGAGCCCTCGTAGTCTCCGCTGGAGCGTTGTCGTTTCCCACCTGGCGAATGTGCTGAGTAGTGATCGGTTGCTCCTCCGCCGTAAGTTCCTGGCTGTGTTGATGGCGGAGTGGTGTCTGGCGGCGAAGTGTTGTAGGAACGCTTGTTTCCAATTCTGTGAAAGGTCAGCAGCGTTCATATGGGAAGTGAGGGACGGAATCTCACCCGGAGATGGCACGATTGTCCTTGCGCACTCGTAGCTTCACTCCTTGATCCGAGAATGTCCGTGTGAGATGTGTAGATTCGGACATGCTGCCAAAGTCGCGCTGTGGGAGCACTGGGAAGGGATCTGTGTCTATGACACCCATGAAGTGAACGTCCTCGGCATCCCTATGACTGTTAGCATTGCGACCAGAGTGCCATTCCGTATGTGCTTACGGAGCGGTATCGAACAAGCTGAAGCGTAGCTTGTAGGTCCCGAGTTTGCGCGCAGAAATGTCGCCAAAGACAAAGAACCCTCCGTCTAATGAGACTGTCAGTGCACTATCCATATTCAAGGACTGCGTTCGCAAATCGCCCGGATGTCCTCTCACCCTTGTTGTTGATGTCCTTCAGCCTGTGCAACGAAGACACAGTCTGTCCGATCAGGTATTTTCCTGGTACATGTTCATCTTGACCGTCCTTGACTGCCACCAACGTGACCATCATGAATGTGCGTGGGCTGACCATCCAGTTGGCGTTGATCGGGTCGTGCTCAGCGTTGTACTTCAGCTCTATGATCGGCGGAGGATCGATCGGCTTGCGATTCTTTGGGTTGTTCTCCTGGACGACTTGAGCGCGCATGGGCTGTTGACGAATGCTCATGCGACAATTCTCTTTCAACAACATGGGTGGCATGTTGTAGGCCTGAGGTAACTCAGGAGTCTAGAGTACGTGTTTGCCAGTGGTTTGAAAAGACGTCGAAGGCGGAAATCTCCAGCAGTGATGAGGTAGGAGAGAGAAGAAGAGACGAGAGAGAATGGTCGAAGAGAGAAGATAACCAGAAAATCGAGTCTTGGTTCCGCCCTCCTCTCGACACCTCAGGAGAATATCGACGACTGTGCGAAATGGTCGATTATCGAGGTGCGAGGCGAAGCGTCACTGATGCCTTGGGAGGTGTCGTAGCGTCCAGTGAAGCTCGAGGTAAGCAAGAAGAGTCGAGATGCCAAAGGTGTTCGTGGTATTGATGGACCGAATGACGGATTCGGTATGTGGTATTGATGATGTTGGATGTGGTAGTCGTCGTTCGAGGTTAGAAGATTTGCGTTCCGTCCATCAGAACGTGGAGAACCAGCAGTTGCAGCAGGTACGCTGGTATTGATATTGGGGAACAGGACGGACCCTTGGAGACAGCCACGATCGACCGACGGCGGCGTACCTGCTTCTTTCACAACGGCCACCTGCACGATCAACTGCGGCTGAGTCCTTCCGGTTCCTTTTCCTTGCGGCGGCTTCTGAACTTCCACGGCCCAAAATTGTTCACGTCACCGTCGCGGATGGAATGCCGTTGCGACGACCAGAGTGTAAAGGTAGGAAGAGATGGGTGCGCACGCCGGGCCGCAACAAGCGCAACCAGAGAGATATAATCCGGGCTCCGCGACGAGCTGGTTCAACGAGAACGGATTGGGATGTCGTCAATCGTGGGGAGACTAGGCGACCCGAGCCTTCTAGTGGGAAAGATATGCAGGTTTCAAGAGAGTGGATGCCAGAAGTGAGAGGGCAGCCGGATCTGGGAGGCCGTTCCTGCCTTAGTCAAAGGCCTTTCGATGGTCTGGATTTGCGAGAAGTATGGAACCTTCAAGGCTCGAGAGGTGTGAGACAGACCCCACTCACGGTCAACCGTTAGTAGCCTGAGGTAATGGAGGATTCGATTTGTGGTTAGGTATGACGCAGAATGAGGAGTTCTCGCGCGCTGCGGACAATGAGTTGGCTTGAGGACTCGAGGGCTGTCTCCAGTGATGGGCAGTCAGCGAGGAGGCTACAGTCGCAGGCCGCTGCGTGTACGAACAGTACAAATCTTTCGTGGCAGCGGCGCTATATTTTTCTTTCCGCTCGGTCGTGGACGGGACTTCCGGGTTGGCAGGTGCAGAGGATTCAATCGGATAGGGAGCTTTTCTGGTTGGTGGCAGGTGGCAGTAGAGTTAGTGCTTGTTCAAGCTCGCTACCAAATCGCCACAAATACAGGAATCGGAAGCCAACCCGGTATCCGACACACGGCGGATTTTGATGACTGTCAAGATTTGTGTCGTCGGCGCAGGTGCAGAAGCGGCTCTGTGGTGGGGTCGAGCACTTTGGCCGACTGCGTCTCTGGCGAAAGGTTGTCGCCGCGAAGGATTGCACCTGTGATGAAGAAGTGAAGAACGGCAAGCAGCGCAATGGGCTCCAGTGGTCCGTGACGTGAAGGGGCTAGGAGCGTAGCCACAGCAAATAGTAAGGTATCTCTGCGCGCGCATGCACGCTGCGAAACCGGGAGGCAGAATGGAGCGAGGGAAGGCAGTCTAGTCGGCAGACCAAGTGGAGTGGCGGCGTCGAGGATAGCGTCGGCTCGGCGAGCAATTGGAACACGAGCGCAGTGGCACGTCGCAGGTGAAGAGAAGAGAAGGCGTGAAGACGTCGCTGGCGGCTATTGTCCGAGTCCGCGGACGATATCAGTAGTAGTTGGGCGCTTGTCAGTCCTCACCACCCTGGGGCAGCAACAGGCAGCACGACGGGAGAGATGACAGACAGCCTCTGCAAATATCCATGTCCAAGGAGGACCATCACCGCCGCATGCAATCGCCCGACGCTTTCGCTTTCCGCCGCTTGGGCGAACGACAGCAAAGACCATCACTGCCCTCGCGTCAAATGATGATGATGCATGCTTGCCCTAGCACTCTGAGATGGCACGAGTGGACTGAGAGGCATGGATCCCTGCAAACGCCGACGTGCATTCGATGGTGGAGCAATCGACTTGCTTGGACTCACACACCAACCCGAAAAGGGCCACTCTCCAATGATCGGAGTGTCCCACGCTCACCGTGCTGCAAGGTCTCCGAGTGTACGGTGGTGAGAGTGACGATAACGCGCGCCCTTTGCTCCGAACTGCCGCCGTTGCGCTTGACTGCGGGCCACGTCCTCGTTATTGCCGGGCAGAACTCGCTGTATCTCAGGCATATTCGCTGCCTGTGAGGCTGGCAACATGGTCTGCCCTACAGCGCGGCGGTGCGGCTGATGGAGGCTACTTTGCCCTACCACGAGTCAGAAGACCGCCTGGGACGGCGAGAATTGTCTCGCGGTACCAAGGTACCTCGATTTGACCGACCCACTGTTTGACCGAGCTACCGCGTGTGGCGGACAAACTGTGATTGATTGCTTGGTTGCATGTTCTCTACATCAAAGGAGGCACACAACAAGTCTCTCTGCGCTTCGCCGTCGTTGGTGGGTGCCGTGCCACCTCACACGTTCTCGCCGGCATGCCTGTCGCGTGGCAGGGCCGCACAGGGAAAATCTATGGACGCAACAATGCGAAAAGCAGCACCTTGCTTGACTGCCAGTCAAAATCCGTGTGACAGCCACCTTCATGCCCCCGCTAGCGTGGTTGTTTTAGCCCTTCTCTGCGCCTCACTTCCCAGCACAGCTGGTGGGAGAGTATTCGAAATTCACATGGACAACTGGACACATCTTTGGTGTTTGTAAGTGAATTTGAATCACAGGAGTGTCTAAGACCCTCCCGTCAAGTCCACGATGTAGCGATGAGGCTGTCCACTGAATTTGTGATTCATGCAAGAAGACGCCGCTACCATCTCGGCAGTCTTCTCGAAAAGTCTTCCGCTTCCGCTCACAGACTACCCCTGCTACCAGGTCCGACGCTGTAGCGGGGGGCCGCTACGAACATGATCCTGGCTGATGGAACGCGCGGAACATCGATAGAAGTCACGGACGAACCGGGAACACGGCTACAGTTCGTATCATGCCATCGAAGGGCTCTGGGGGATGACAGCAGCCAGACCTGTGCGACCAACATTGTTCAAAACAGCATTTGAATCATGCGGCGAACGGTTCACGACGTCTGCTACGCTATCGACTCGTCGCGCTTCCTTGGGACATACTCAACCCGCCTGCCGACATGACTGTCCTACCCAGGAGGCATGACGTGCTGCAAGACCTTGCAAGGACGGCCGAATGATCTTGCAGAGTTTTTAACCGCACTGTTCGTCTTAATTGACAAGGGAACAATTCCCGAGAATTCATGGATGATGAGAAGCTATGATCGCAGCGGGACTCAACCCTGAGCCCTGGATCATGACTCAATGATCAATCTTGGAACAATCGACCCAATCTCGAAGAAGTCGATGGACGCAGGGATTTGAGTCCAGCATGGCTGAGGAAGTGAGCTGTCGTCTCCACTTCGTATCGAGGGCTTCTTGCTTCCACCGCATGCGATCACCCGTTCGTGTACAACATGACCCACCATTTTCCAAAGCTGAGGAAAGAGTCGTAAGCGAGCCGCATGTCACTCTCGAGTGTGTGCGACCGTCGACATGCAGCCATGAATGTCGTAAATGCGGACCCCACGTTCATCCATGCTGCAGCAAAAATATCCACCTGGCAACCACGCGACCTGCTGGGATGTTCTTTTCGTTTTCCAGGTTGATTGAGCTGCTCGTACCGTGGTCGAGAGGCAGATCTTGGGTGTCCTTTTAAAGATCCGTCAGCTGTAGTCATATACATGCTGACGTGCAGGCCGTGAGTGGCCCGTATTCGAGTCGATGTCCGTTGTAGACGGCAGTACAAGGCATGTCAGATGCGGCTTCCCATTCCTCTCGAAGCGAACGACTTGAGAATAACGTTGATGTTCGTATGTCGTAAGTGATGCAGCACCGCCAGCTTGCATTTTGCGTCTCCACACCTTTGTATTCACTGCATCGCTATTACTGCCGGTGCGCCCCACATCAGATCAGTCGGTGAGCAGCCTGCTGTGAGCGGTCTGTAGCCCATTCCTCACTTGAGGACGATTGGAGCGAGCAGCTCGGTCGGTGCATGAGCTTTGCTTTTTCTATTGTCGTTGACATTTTTCACGAGCTGCTCATCGATCTGGGCCATCGAGGATCGGTAGTGACATCGCCGCAAGCAACGTAATAATCGACCACGGTTTTGATGCCCACCTGGCCATGTCCAACGGACAGTGAATCGAACAATGCATCAACGCCATCTGCATCCCAGGTGAGGTCTGTCAACATCTTCGGCATAGGTGAACATGAAATCCGGGTCACTATATGCTTAACCTCAAAATCTACCGATGAACCTTTGGTACGCTGATCGCGCCAAACGGTAGGTTTTACCTTTGGTTGCGAACGACCACAAACCTCCGATTCATGGCCCAAGGTACTCTTTGCACCCAAGAATCTACCGCGCCGAAGGAAGCCTTTCGGATCATTGTGCGATGAGTAAATGGAACCGAGACTGGTTGGAAGGACCTTTTTGAGTATATCTTCAAACCTTCGTATCGGCAGCCTTGCCCAAAATGGAGATGCTCTGTGGACGTGCGACCCAGATGTGTCCAGTGTCTGCATCCGGTATGTTTTACGTCTTCGCAGCTCGTTGAATGATATTGCCAAAGCACTTTCATGGATAGAATGTCGTAGCCGGCCGTGAGCAATGAGGACGACGACCCCAAGCGAGTAGTCTGGCGAATGGAGAATGTGGTATGATCAGCTTTTCTCAGCTTGTGATCGAGCACGGTCGCTTGCAACTATGTGATTCTTGGTCGTTTTTGAAATGGCAGCGGGAGAGTATGAGGCATGGTGACGACTGTCCTTCGGTTTTGAGATCTTCGGCTTCCCCATCAAAAGTCGATCATGCGGGAACTCGCGTGTGATACGATCTAGGTACATCACAAGGCTCAAAGTCATGTGGTCGACGATACTGTCGTGATGGAAGAGGTGGGCGTCAGAGCCGCAGACTTTGCTGTTGCAACGTTCCGACGCGGACCTCAAAGCATACAGGAGCCGGAGGGATATAGGCTGCGCGAGTTGCCCGAAACGAGGCTGTTCACGTGCACGTGGAGCTGAACTTTTGCCGTTGCTAGGAGCGCGTCTCACTCGAGCAAGATGTGCTCGTTAAAGACGTGTCGCTGGATCGCATATGAAGGGATGTGACTCGTATGCAGGAGGAAAGTGAGGTGTGTTCATCTGAGTGAGAGTGAGAGTGCGTACAATTTTGATGCCTTAAAATTTTGATGCCTTATCCCGATGACGTTGCCCTTGACCAAATGACGGGACGTTTTCCGCACTGAGGAGATCCTAAGGTATGCACCAACATCTTCTTGAGCTGCGACCGCGACGACGACATCACTCCCATTGACCTTTTACACAGTGCTTCCACGACATCCCGATGTAGCATCACCATGCGGCCAACTCTGTGACCCTTCCTATCTCGCTCTCCCGCCAGAGCTCATCCTTCTCCGCCATCCTCGACGAAGCGCGTCGCAGAGCTGTCAAACCAACATGCCTCCAGCATCCAACATGCGCAAGTCGTCCGCGGCGACGACTATGACGGCCGATCCTTTCACCAGCAACGCCCATACCATGAACCAGCAGAATAGCGCACCGCCTCGACGCACCACGGGGCGTGCAATCCGAGTCTCTGCTACACGACCTGCCAACTACTACGCCCGTCCATTCGCCGCCGACCACGATGCCGCGATGGCTGATGGCTCGAATGGCCAGCCTCAGCAGCCTCCAGGCTTCTTCCCAGCGTTGCAATTCTTCTCTGATGCAGTGACCGCGCTGCCAAAAGAGGTCATGAAGCAATTCACCCTGATGAAAGAGGTCGAAGCGAAGATCCATGGGCCCAACGAGAAGCTCGGAGAGCTTATTGATGGATTAATCGAGCTTCCTGTGCCTGCTCGCAAGCAGACCGCCAACGGCATTGCAAGCGCCAGCGGAGTGCAAGGTCTTCTGAGCTTCACGGCGAACAACAGCATGAGTGGGAGCGCGAATCCAAGTGTTGTCAATGGCGCGGCAGGAAGACATAGCGCGCAGCCGTCGGTCAATGGCTCGGTCAACGGAGAAGAGATGCAAGAAACGGACGATGACAAGGCAAGACGGCGGCAATACTCGGATCTACGCATGGTCGTGCACAGTATGCTAGGAAACTTGGACGAGAAGAATGTTGTCTTGTCGGAGGCGAACCGGGTGCTTGCACTGCAAGAATCAAGAATCGCTTCCGTCATGCCATTCATCGATGAAGAGATTAGTGCAGAAGCGCGGCTCGGCAGCATGACGCATTGGGCATACAGCGACAATCGTCAGAAGAAACAGGTCACCAGTGCTGGTGCGGCGAAGCAGAGGGATGTAGCTGCGACCCACAGTCTGGCCGATGCGGCAAACATCTTGCACGAGAGAGAGATAGCGCAAGCAAGAGTTGCTGCTGGAAGAGAGGCCACAAAAGACAAGGGCAAAGGCAAGCGAATCGAGCACGCGGCGGACTCCGACTTTGATGAAAAGCCAAGGAAGGTCGCAAAAGTTGCTAAGGGCAAAGCGGCCGCCGTGGCAGCAGCTGCGACGGGACTGGGTATTGCCAATGGCGAAGCTCCTACCAAGAGGAAGAAGGCTGAAAAGACTATGGGTGCGCCTGCGATGGAGCGCACAGTATCAGCCGGAGGAAGAGGCGCAAAAGGCGTACGGGAGACACCCAGGAGCACTCCGGCCGCAGTCGTAGAGCCAGTAGGCAAGAAAGCGGCGAAAGCGAAACCTGCGCCAACACAGGCGAAGAAGAAGTTGGCAAATTCTGCGCAGAATAGCCCAATGCTGGCAAGCAGTCCATTGGCATCTTCGTTCAATCCGCTGAATATGGAGCCTCCCCCAGGCGCGCGGCCTGGAAGTTCCAGAGTACGACAGAGCAGCGCGGCGACGAATTTGCGCCACGAACGGCTTGTGGATGAAGAGAGCAGTGCAAGTCGTCCCACCTCCGCAGCTGGCAAATTCAACGGCAATGGTGAAAAGACGAACGGACGCCGAAAAGTCCACGAGACGACCGAGGAGCACGATGAGCCCACCAGACCAGAACAGGTCGAGCGGCAAATCAAGGAAGTAAGCGAGAGATTGGATCGTGAAGACATCGAAATGCAGGGGCGCGGATCCGAGAAGCGTCCTGCTGCATCGCGATCAAATTCGGACAAGGGAAAGAATAGCGGCCATGGCTCCAAAGTGGGAACTCCACGCCTGGAGAACGCCAACGCGACAAGCGAAGGGATGTTCCGCAGCAGAAGTGTGAGGAGGCCCAGGGGCGAAGGTCGCGATTCCAGCTCTTCTGAACCGCAGATGCAAGGTGCCGGCAAGCACAGGAGGAACGCTAGCAACAGCCATCTGGTCAAACAGCTTGCGCCATTCAACAAAAGCCCCAATCTGGACAGACATCGAGACACAGACGATTCTTCTAATGACGAGGAACGGGCGGTCGATGCTGAGGAGCCAGAAGAAGAAGAGGAGCTTTCCGCTGCCGCCACAATGGAGCGCGAGCCGCGACGTTCCATCACGAGAAAGCCTGTCTCCCGTGGCAACACTCTCCGCCTATCGCCAGCTGCAGACTCTCGCGAATCTAGCCCACCGGCTTCTCCTCCACCTACCATTACTACACGCAACAACCGCAGCGGTGCAGTGAGCGGATCCTCTTCCAACACCAACCGCGAGAATGAACGGGAGCGAGAGCGCGAACTTGCAAAGGAGACTTTCCTTCGCGAACGTCATGCGCGCAACGAACGCGAGCACGCCCTTGAACTTGAACGAGCAGCCGTCGTGGCAGCCGCCGCAGTGCCTCGACCGGAACACACGGAGCATTACGATGATGCAGATGATAATGTCGCCGTTGGCGATCCAGGCCTGATAGACGACGACGAAGACTCCGAGCACGATCCTGACGATCCAGACGAGCCGAAATATTGTTACTGTAACCGTGGGAGCTATGGAGAGATGGTGGCTTGCGACAATGATGTGTGTCCGCGGGAGTGGTTCCATCTGGCGTGTACAGAACTCAGGGAGGCGCCGAGTGAAGAAGACAAGTGGTATTGCAGAGATTGCAGGCCGCAGAATGTGAGGTCCGCGAGTGGCGCGGGACGAGGCGGTAGGGGCAAGGGAAGCAGGCGGGGTGCAAGAGGGTTGTAGGTTGAGCTGGCACTCAGCGGAGGAATTGTGGATAGCTTGTTAGAGTTGGACGGCAAATGAAATGAAGAAGAGTATCCATCCAATCAGACTTCGCAAAGTACAAAAGCTGCCAGTCTGAGATCTTTCGCGGGGTGCTTCATTCGTGTCAATGAGTCGATCATCATGCTGTAGACGGTATGCAGATCTACCGTCAGGAAGATCACTCAGCCTTGAGCTGTTGCTGTTGGAGATTCCTCATGGTTACGATACGAAGGAGATCTGATCAAATTGACGTTAAGAAGAAGACGAAGGAAGAAGGCGTGTCAACATCATAATATGGCCTGTCCGCACCAACAGCACTGAGTCTGCAACTAGATTACTGGCATCACTCTTCTAGAGGACATATCTAAGACGACGGAGCATTCTGCTCAATCTTCGTGCCACCGTTAGGTAGTGGCACACGGAAAAGCGCATAAGGCATCACCCGCCTCTCCTCTCCAAACCAATGCTGCGGCCGCCTCCAAAGCTGGTTCTGCGTGAAGTACAGGTGACCATCGAAGGCGACGTACACTGCATCGGTCCAGACGAATCGCGGGTCACGCACAAGCGTGTTGAGAAGACCGGTCGCAGGGTCAAAGTACGCAACGGCATTATCCTCGATGTTGCCGGCGTAGATCATACCGTTGGTGTCAGTGTCCATGCCGTCTTTGAGACCTGTTTCGCCGTGGTACTGGACTGCACCACGAGCTTTGAGCTCGGCGTTGCGGGAGCGGTCGAGCAGGTTTTTGGTTGGAACGGAGAAGAGCTCGCGTCCGCCGGTCGTGGCGTAGTAGAGTTCGGAGTTGTCGGCCGAGAGAGCGATGCCGTCGGCGCCGAAATTCACGTTCGTGGCGGTTTCGTCTCCGGTTTGGTTGATGTCTTTGAAGTGCTGTCAGCGAGGTCACTTGGCAATGCAGCGTCCTCTGGAGGGCAGACTTACAAACGGGGTATCCTGCGATGGTGGGGACAAAGCCAGCATTGGCTTGCACACTAGGGTGCAGCACAAGTCGTCGCCAGGCCTCTCCAGTTCCGAGGTCGACAACGACGATGGCGTTTTGGCCTTCAGGAGACGAGTCGGTGATGTAGGCGACTCCTTGGCCGGACTTTGTGAGGTTCGAGGAGAGGTCAAAGCGCATGTCGTTCAAGTACTGCGAGTCATTAGCGACTCGTCACGGGAGCCGATGTTGCGACAAGTATGTAATCATACCGAAGCTGCAGGAGCGGCCTTGGAATCAAATACAATAGTGGTGAAGATCTGGTCAGTATCCAAATCAACACCAACAAGTTTCGCTCCTCCCGGGCTGGCTGGGAGAATCGTTCCATCGGAGATTGCAGTCCTTCCTGTGTCCAAAATCCAGAGCCGATTCGCACCGTCGATCACGACGCTTTGCACGCCGGTCAGATGGCTCGCATTGCCAACGGACATGGGCGTTCCGGTGGAGTTGTCGACCAAGCCGCTAGGAGGCAGGTTATAAGTCGCATTGGGGTATGCCCGTTCAGTGTTGTTGGCGAAAAGCTCGGCGACGGTGTATTCAGTGTTGTTCGGATCAAGAGCTCTTGGGTAGTTTGAGAATATGCGTCCATTTCGCGATACAGCGACGCCTGGTGATACTTAGCAAGTCTGGATCCGACAGCATTCGCTCGCTCCACATACCGGTCGGCCATTGGTCGTTGTACAAATGAATGAGTTCAGGAGACGGGCCAGCTGTGAGAGGGTCTCTATACAGGCCGGGATCTGTCTGGTTCTCAAAAGTATAGGTTTGCTCTTGGGCGTACGCGGCAGCGGCCAATGCTAGAGAGGTGAACGTATTTCTCATGGTGGTGGTGCTTCGTTCGGATGTGGTAAATTGCGAGGTATAGAATCCTCAGAAGAACACGCCATGCTGCCCGTTCATGTATGCCTCTATAGAGAGAACGTCATCGGTCCGCGTGCAACTTGAACTGCTGCTACGCGGGTATCTTGCCGAAGCATATAGCGGAAACAAGCCTCGCCAAGAGCTGCAAGTGAACGAGTCCGACGGCTGGATTGGCTCACATCGTACCTGAGCGGACCGATGCCGGCACGGCACGACACAATGACGCTGTGTCATCTCGGCTCTCCTCATCTTGCTCATCGTCGTTAATGCCAATAATGCCTATTAGTAGTGTGCCATCGTCGATGCCCTCTGCATCGAAACCCCCTGCTCAATCGGGATCCATAGGGTGGACTTAGCAGCGAACTGTTCTCCCAGTGGTCAAGCTGCAAATTGCAGCTTCTGAGCGACATATGGAGTGGTACTAAGACCTCACCCGTGGAAATCAAGATCAAAGTTCGTTTCCCCAATCCGAGTTGCTGTCCTTTTCTCATATACGATGGAGGTCGAACTGAGTCAGTATGCACTGGCTGCCATGCGTCCCGGGCTGTCCAGCACGAACCGCAGCTGAGCTCAGCTAGGACCGAATCGCAGGGCACGAGCATCCGCAGACATGGGCTGTCTGTAGTCATATGGGCCGACATCAGCCCCGGAGGCTCTGTGCGAGAGTTGAAGAGAAAGTCTTTTGTGAGGCAGAGCCCGCCATTGCCTTCCTTTGCAGGCCATCACATGCCTTTGCTTGGAGGATACACCACCACTGAATTGCAATCACTGACCTTGGTTACCTTGGCGATGCTCACTAGTTCGTATGCTCGGCGGCAGAGCTCATGTTTGCAATGGCGCCAAGCTTGAGTCGTGATCAGTATCCGCGCCAGTTCGGCTTCCGGATAGAAGGATGCGATGCTCTGCCAGTGGTTGATGAGCAGACGCGAAACGCGGTGAGACCTGCGGCGACCTATCTTCTCGCCGCGTTCCGATCATGCAAGAAGAAGCTCGGAGGAAGATCAACGTGACGCGAGCTACAAGAGAGCGTGATGGTCGACTTCACCGCAGAGTTGGAAGGACATTGAGCCAAAAGATAGTCCAAGATGTAGTCCACGATACGGTGACAGCATGGCACTCATTTGCGATATTTTCCATGACCCGCAAGTATCTGCGCCACGTTTCCATGTTGCGTATATGTTGATGTCGCTAATTGAGTTGAATTTTCGCACGGCCGGATCCAGACGAGAGGGTGGGTGATGGTGCCGTCGTCAACAGTCGGAGAGTCACGTCGTTGCGTGTACCATACGAAGGGACCTTACCTCCTACCCGGCGATGTTCGAGAAGAAGAGAAGAAGCAACCATGAAGCCAAGGGGTGAGAGATCTGCAAGCGGGGATCTTGGAGCGCTTTTTGATCTGTGCTGATGATACCGAGCCGGGGAACCTAGACCCCTCAATCTTCACTTCACAGGCATCGGCAACTGACGTACTCCACAAGACACGACGCAAGTACGAGTGGAACGGCAAACGCACAGCTTTCTTTGGGCCATTGGCGACACCACAATTCTCTTGAGCGTCGAATACGTACAGCACAGCGAGATTCAGGAACGCAGCCAATCAACATTGAAGCAATTTCGCACGGAACAGGCCAAAACCTTGCGGCAAACTCTCAAACAACACAGCGTTCGAGCGTAAATCTTGTTTGAGATGGCCGACGAACCGGAGCCACCTGTGCGAATTGTCGTCGATGAGGAGGCTGCAAAGAACACGCCTGTCGCGCCATCGACGGCAAATGCGCAAACGACAACAGCGCATGGCGCGCATCCTTCTTCAAGCAGCCTCTCGCCTCCCGCAACACCTCCAGCATCGCCTCCAGTGTCGCCTCCAGCAGATGGCCAAAGCGCGGCAGAGGACTATTACTCACCACGTCCACGATTCGATCGCCTTGGAAATGCGCTCCCGGATCGCAGGAGGCCCAGCGCCATGGCTTCGGTCTATGGCACTTCGAAAATCAGACTTCCCGGTGATCTCGGAGCGAACGATCCGCGAAGACCAAAATCGCCAGCCCCCGGAGCAGACGCACAGCGGCGACCTAAGTCACCCGCGCAAGGGCCACTTCCCGGAGACTTGGGAGCAAAGGATCCGCGACGACCCAAATCGCCCGCTCCTTCTGGCACTGGAAGCGTCCCGAATAGTCCTACTTCTACCAGTCATCATCAACGACATGCCAGCGGAGCCAGTATCGGCAGTGATTATGGCGGCGCGAGGCTGCAGGAAGACCCTCCTGAGCCCGACCAGCCGGACAGCGATAGCGATGCCGATGCAGACAACGACAACGACACTGACGGAGACGACAGCCAGCGTGGCCGCGGTAGGAAGCGACCAGAGCCTGGTAGAACCACCTCTGGAAAAGCCACCAACGTACGCGAAGACAGCGAGGACTCCGAGCGAGACGTACAGTTTGCTAGCGGTGCAAAGCCTGATCCCACCAAAGGCGAGAGCAAGCTATCATTCCTTGAAGACCAAAAGATGAAAGCCATGAGAGAAGGCTGGCGCGCAAAACGGAGAGTGCATCCGTCGACTGCTTTCGACTCAGCGCCTTCAGGGGCTACCACCCCTCTGCACTCCGACGATGAATCGCAGATCGAACTGCGAGCTGCGCAAAGGTTGACGTTGACGATGTCGGCTGTTCACAGCACTCCTTCAGCACATCGCGTCATTCGGCAGATTATCCGCGGAGACTTTGAGCACTTTCAACAGGAAGCCGAAGATGGCAGGAAACGCCAACGCATGTACCTCGTCGCGACTGACATGTCTCCGGAAGCCGAGTATGCACTGGAGTGGACAATTGGCACAGTGCTTCGCGATGGCGACACATTGTTCGCCGTGTATGCAGCGGATGAGGAATCAGTCGGTGTTCATGGCGAGGGAGGTGTTGAGATTGGGCATGGAGCTGATAGCGTAAAGGATACGGCGGCCATTGTCAAGGGCTTACCCGCCGTCAATCATGCGCCATCCGCTCTATCGCCGCTGTCGAAGACTAGCCTGAGTGGTTCAGGCGCAGACGGGCGGAGCAGAAGCCGAGGCGTCTACTCATCTGCCGAGACTGAGCGGCGGAAAGCGCTCGAAGGCGTCACCGAGCGATGCGTTCGGCTTCTTCGTAAGACTCGCCTGCAAGTCCGCGTTGTGGTCGAAGTCTTCCACTGCAAATCGCCTCGCCATATGATCACTGAAGTGATCGACTTTCTATCACCCACACTGGTTATCATCGGCTCGAGAGGTCGAAGTGCAGTAAAGGGTGTTTTGTTGGGCAGCTTCTCGAATTACCTGGTGACGAAAAGCTCAGTACCAGTCATGGTCGCCAGGAAGAAGCTGAGGAAACACTCGACAGCGAAGCGAAACAAAGACGGTCTGGCCGTTCCCTATCAAGGGAGTGGACGGGCTGGCAGGTTCAGCAATATTATTGAGGCACCAAAACTGGGTCTGAGAGTGCAGAGTTGGGACCAGGTCGGCATTGACTAATGGCATGACAGTGGGGATTGGCGTTCGGTGTGGCCATGTTGCGGATGCATAGCGTAGACGTGTTAGACTTATTGCATTGATGAAGCTGGCAAAAAAGGATACATTATTTCTCTCGATTTGATGCGGCGCAAGATTCAACTCGCATCCACCATGTTTGACTTGCTTGTGACACAGGCTTGGTGAGCTTCTTGTCATGTGCATGTTGCACGTCTTTGCCTTGCAGCTGGTATGGACCCACTTTGCGCGCTAGTGACGCCAGCGTGCTCACCCTTGCTCGCGTTCTACTTCGTACCACCTCTGCTGTTGTACCTGTGAACACCACTTTGACCTCACCCATCTACCACGACTCCGACCGCCTCTTCTGCAGCACCACCCCACAGAAAGTATCACTGCGACCGCGATGGCAAATTTACTAGGTACATCTGACCAGCAAACGCCGTCGCAGGCCATGCAACCTGACAAAGTTCCAGAGGGCACGCCTCTCGCGCCGAGCGTAGAGAAAGCATACTACCGCAAATGCATCGCCCTCAAACGTCGCCTGAACGAGGTCGAAACCGCCAACGATGAGGCACGTCTACGAAGAGTGCGTCTCGATCGAGCCATAATGAAGATGCGCCTCGAGCGAGCTTTCCTCCTCGACGAGCTGCGGAAGCGAATGGACACCAATGTGGATGGCAGTGAGGGCAGTGGAGAAGAGGGAATGGCAACACCGCCACCAGACAGACCGCATCGTGATAAGCGCCGACGACCGACCTCCGGACATCCCGGCAACCCAGCTGCGCCGAGCAATACTTTTCAGACGTCAGCATACACACCATCTGGATCACGACATCCGTCCGACCCGAACATTGCAGCTGCAAGCGGTCCCGCATTTCATTCGCATGATGAGGCACGACACAGTCACAACGAGTCATCACGCTCACATCAGCTTCCTCCATTACAACACGGCAGTCCGTATGGCGCGCCGCCCGTCGGCATGCCCGGCAGCGCGAGAAGTAGTGCGGTCAATGGTATGAATTCAGGAGGTGGTCATAATCGTGAGGAGAGGCTGATGGGTGAGGCAGGCGCGGGCGCTGGTCAGGAAACCAATGGCGGCAGACGATCGGAGGATAGAGATCATGGCGAGAATCCGGGACGCAGTCTTTTCACGGCGGTGAACCATTGAAAAGCGATTTCGGCTCCAGATACGTATGATGGAAGGCGTTAGAAAGTCTTCGTCGAGAGGCTGCACATGGCTGACGGCCGAAGTAAGCCGTGCCGAAGGTTACGGCCAAACGAGAACGATGGAAAATCTGGGTTGACAGGAGATGGAGTAATGCTGCTCTGCAGCTCCCAGAAGCTGACCAGTTGCACAGAGTCTGCAAGATCAAGCATGTACTCTATCAGCGTCCTGCTGCTGTAATGTTGTGCCTTTCGCGGGCCAAGCATTCGACATTCGCAGGCATCTCCGGTACAGGCCAGCGAGGCCGACAGCTCTACACAATGTTTCCACCAAAGTCAAAGAGCAGTGTGGTCATTCCAACACTTGGTACAAGGTATCCATGATTCTCTACCTGTATGCTTGAACGCTAGCAAGATGGATCCTCTATTAATAAACCGTGTCGCACCTCATCACCTCGCCATGTATAGCAGCACATTACGATTATCGTACAGATTCCACCGGTTCTTGTCGCAAATTCTCTTCGCTTCAGAGTATAATTCCGGCAGTCTGTCTTCGTACTGTTCTCGGACCTGCGGGTTTTTGAACCATTTTGTCAAATTCTGGTCGAGACCTTTCTTGGCAAGGCGCTGCTCGGAGATCGCATCGTCCTCATCCACCAGCTTGGGTTCCCACTTACGGCGCACGTCCCGGCGGTATTGCGCAAGCTTCGCTTGCATCTCTTCGTGCGCCTTGTGGCAGTGGAATATTTCTACGAGCCATGACTTGGCGTATTTCGGACTGTACCATTTGTTTGGCACGCGCGCTTTGTCATGTAGGGACGAGGCCGACTTCACTTGTGGCTGTGTATCTGCCTCATCAGCGCCATCAACCTTCGCAGCATCATATTCGGCCTTTGAGGCGTGCGTATAGCGCTCGGATGACATATCTTGGGCAGCTTTCGGCACGCGCAGACCGGTCCAGAGAGTCTTCTTCAGGCACAGTTTCGCCAGGTCGAGATATGCGGGCGCATAGCCTTGAAATGCGGCTTCTCTGAGCCACAAGAGAGCCATCGCGTAACGCTGCTCTGGCTCGAATGGCCAGTTCGTGCTGTGGAAAACACTCTCTTCCTGAGTCATGGGCCTTGTGGACTGGAATCCGATAAACTGGCGAATCCTGTCAAAGGTCGTCGCGGGTGCAAAAGGCGCGGGATATGAATCGAACGGTGTCGGTTTGATGCGATCCGGTGGCTCGTCGCTGATGTACTTCCAGCCAACCTTCATGTAGAACAGGCCCAATTGGTGCGCGGCTGATGCAATGCCGGAGGTCGCGGCCTTGGTGATGTTGTAGAGCCAGGCGCTAACGACAGGTGCATGCGCATTATCCCCTTCGAGATTGATATTGTTCGCTCCGGCTATGAAATCAGCCCTGTGATAGTGCGACAGTGGGTCGTCCTGCTCGCAGCCGATTTTGATTGCCTCCTTGGACAGATCGAAATCGCCCCTTTTCCAGTGCATCAGCGTGAGCTCGATCCATGGTGAAGACAGCTCCTCGGGATCTCTCTCCTCACGCCACTCTAGTATGTCCACCTTTTCCCCCTTCTTGGGCTTCTGCGGCGCCGCAAGTTTGGCCAGACGTATTTTCGACGCCTCTACAGCCGGTCCCATGGCTTTGTTCCACATTTCAATGGCATAAGTGTCATCGCGCAGCTCCCGCGCGATCTTGCCCTCCAGGGTCATTGCGCGGTAATTCTTCGATCCGGGCTCATTGGCGATCTTTGTGAGATGTTGGCGTGCCCACGCTATCTCGCGACTCCGTAGAACAGGGCCGGTCTTGTCCCCTTTGACGGCATGTCCCAGAATGCGAAGAGTGGAGTTCTCGTGACCGGCCCAGGACAGCGAATACAACAACTTCTTACCCAACGGGGCGTTCTCTTTACGTGCGTAGACGAGAAGGGTACGGGCGAGAGTTTCGGCATCGTCAAAATTGACGTTGTGAATGTTCATGAGCTCAACGAGACGATCTGGATTCGCGAAGGGCTGGTGCACTGTCTTGGTCTTCTTGTGCAATTCTTTGAAGTCCTTGAGAAATCTGAAAGCATCGGTGTGCAAACACTGGATGACGCCAGTAGCATGAAGATTCGCGCAAGCCTCGTGGAAGTACCTGTCGAGCTTATACTCCAATTCTTCCTTCCGACGCTGATCCGCCGGCGAAAGAGCACGAAGCTTGTAACTTTCCCGGTCGACGGTCGACGGCGCTCTGACCCTGGTTGCCGCATGTCGCTTGGCACTTATTCTGTCCCATTGAGCGCCTTCCAGTGGCCTGCATTTCGAAGGGGAAGCGACGGAGGCGGAGAGGATGCGGCGCTGATTGCGCTGAATGCAGCGCACCAACATCCTACAGCCATGCACTCGTACACAAAATCCAGGAAGTAGGGTCAGGCTGATCGGAAGCAAACGTCGATGGGAAAACCGTTATCGTGGAATCGCTGTAGTGGTGTAATAATGGTGAGGGTCCAGAAGTTGAAGATTCCGGAGGTGAGAATAAACTCGGCGCTAGTATTCTGTCGATGAGGCGCTCTTTGACATCGACGCCAAATGTGTCTCACGCAAACACCTTTCTTCAGTACACACGACCTCGACTCTGGGCGGCCCCTTCACTCCAACGAACCGAATGCATCGCTGTTGAACCCATGGCCAACATGGCGCAGCGATGTTCAGCACACCCCGACCTGCGCCCTCTCGCGCAGCACTTAAACGACTATATCAGCTCGCGTACATATCCTCTGGAACCGCCGTGGGGCTTGCGACACTATGCGCGGAGGAGCGTCGCAGACGAACCAACTATGTTCAGACGATAGCAGACAATGCGAAGAGGCTACGACAGAGCCCAAAGCATGTAAGCAATGCCGCAAGAACAGTGCAGGAACCAGGCCCTGGACAAGCGAGTGGAAGTCCCAGATCGGGAAACAGGACACAGAACTTTACGCTGGATGAAATCAACGAATTCGATGGACGGTCAGTACGGGGCCCAGAGCTCCCTTCGTTCGTAGGCAGCGCATATACGCAGCTCACCGCGCATGAGCTGGATCGATCGGCGAAGCGACGCGAACAAAGTGCGCGGACCTTGTCGATTCGAAAATCTAGAGATGTCAAATCGCCATCTCCAGAAGCGTCGAGTTCCGAACCGGCATCGTGCACCAGATCTGGAAATCAAGAGGAGGAATCTGCTGCGTCTTGGGAGACACGTTCGCTGCAAAGTAGTAGCTTGAGTCGGCGGGCTTCAACTGCGAAAGTCGGATCGAGCTCGAGCACTAGGGAACAAATTGAGATACCGCAGATACAGCCTGCGCGGACCAGATCTTTCTCCCGTCCGGCGTCCGTGAGGAGCGGACGGGAGCGACTTGGCAGATCTGCCACACTGTCCAAGTCTCGTGACCAACGAGCCCGGACAAGTGTGAGACTGGATGCCGAGCCTATGCCCGACACTGAGCCCTCGTCCGCCCTGGAGTCAACTCTGCCGGACTCCGCACACGTGCTTGCACATAACCCCAACTCCATAGCAAAGGCTGTACCAGAAGCTAGATCCGGCAATGCTTCCGAATTCGAGACGATATCCGCGGCCGAGTCCGAACATGACTTAGAGAAATCCTCTGATTTGGAAACAGGGAGCGAGCAGCTGTCTTCATCCAGCACAACCTTGACGAATACTCCCCGATCCAACAAAGAGATCGCAGGAGTATTGAATGCGTCCAATGGGGCGCCCAAGTTATGGCTAAGCAGCAGCACTTTGGAAAACTCACTGCGTTATGGTACGCTGGAAGATATTCGGGCCTCTGTAGAAAAGCTGCTGGCCAGCGGACCGTTGGCCGGGGACACTCTGGAAAAGATCTGCAATGCATGGCCGCATTTAATCGAGGTGGCGCAGCCGCAAGAAGTGACGGACTTCTACACCTCTATTCTACAGGACGTGGACCACTCCGGACGCATTTATTACCTTCTCCATGTCGCCTCCAGAGCCCTGTCAGTCAGGCTCAAGGGCGCATCCCACCCTCTGGCCGAGCGTCAAATCCTCTCGAACCTTGCTCAGCTCATTGACTCAGGCGATCCTACAGCCCTCGATCGTGCTGTCGAGACAAATTGTCAGAAGTACCTCTCGCTCGAGAACCCTCGCCGTGCTTTCTATGCCATCAAGGCAGCAAGCCTGGCAGTCAGGTCCGTCCGGCGCCCACAACGCACCATAGTCTGGCTGCCCCATCAATACAAAACCGCTGCTGCGCTTCTGGAGCA
Organism: Zymoseptoria brevis; assembly: GCA_000983655.1. Classification (NCBI taxonomy): domain Eukaryota; kingdom Fungi; phylum Ascomycota; class Dothideomycetes; order Mycosphaerellales; family Mycosphaerellaceae; genus Zymoseptoria; species Zymoseptoria brevis. The sequence continues at coordinate 75,876 of JYJE01000842.1, forward strand.
CGATGATGTAGCCCTGTGTGCGACCGCCGTGGCTTCGTGCATGAAGATGCAGCCCAAAACAGTTTCAACAGATCTATTTGAGGACCTTCTGAGTGTTTGCCAGCTGCGCAATTCCTACCACGCATTATCGCCCATCGTGCAAGTTCTGGTGAGCAGCTCTAGCAGGATGGCATTTCTTCGGCTATTGAGCGATTCGGCAAAGGCTAAATTGGCAGCGGCTTCCTTGCACGCCAAATCTCTGCCCAACTTCCAGAATGGGCAAGGCCGTGACCTTTCGGACGATTTGCTCAGTTCTCTACCATCATCAGGCCGTGCTGCGACCGATGCTGTCATCACATGCGATCGTCTGTGGCACATTTGGAAGTCGCAGCGCAACTGGGACAACGTGTGGCAATGCTATGAGTCTTCCAAGTCGCGGCGAGCAGCGCAATTTCCGAACGCAACCTCTCAAGGGCAGATCGAGGTCGCTCTGGTCCAGATTATGAATGAGGCAAATCAGCCCGAAAAGGCTCTCGCGTTGCTTTCCGACCTATTCAAGGCAGGCTCTCGTGACGTAGGAACGCTCACCCTTATTGCTGCGTCACTGGCCAAGAAGAATGCCTGGCCGCAAGTCCATTTCCTCATAGAAATGATCCAGGACTCTGGGAGGTTTACCAACACACACTCCACGACCCGAAATGTCGCGAATTTAATAAAGAGGTACACCGAAGAGCACACCGCGGCGCAGACCTGGAAGTTTGTCACAGACCTCATCGTTGACTTGGGCTTCGTACCTAATCGAAGCGTCCATAGCTTTGTTCTGCAGAATTTCGTCAGCAGTCGGCGCATGGATTTTGTACCGCACTGGATCCGGCACTCAAAAGTACTAGGGCATGGATTTCAACTGGATGCGGGCCTGGCGGTGAAGCTTCTCAGCAAATACTATTACGATCAGCGGCCGCCGAGCACGCTGCTGGTCAAATATTGCAAAGGCTTAGCAGCTGACTGGCCAGGCGGCATCGAGAAAGAGCGGTTTGCCAACCTTATCAATGCTTCTGCTGGCTACGATTTGCGGAAAGCCAGAGGACAAAACAGGCGTCTCACTCGCGATCGCGCAAGTCGGAGTTTGGCCCTACTCGACGCTGGTTTGAGCACGACCGCTGGCTCTGTCAGGCAAGTCCTCTCCGGGACAAGCGAGAACTTCGATGGCATCGCCCCAACGGACGGACTCCCGAACGATGAGGGGTCATTGAGCGAGAGTACAATGCGCGATGACCAAGACATTGGCCCATTGCGCTGGGATGCGACAGCAATGGACGAAGACCGTGGGTCGAAGTGGTCGTATCCACCATTCGAGCCTGCATCGAGCAAGAACGCAGTGGAAAAAGCCATGGTCCTCGCGTTGTCGCTTCAAGACTATGCGAAGGTGATGGACCTTTACTACGCATCCCTTTCGCGGTCAAGACTGCCGCCATCGATCTTGGTACTTGAGATCGCTGTCGAGGCATCGGTTCGCAAGGCTTTAGGCGGGCTTCGGGAAGCCTCAACCATCATAGCCAATGCTAACTCAGCTGGCATGGACACTCGCCGTGCCATGGTTGCATATACAATCCAGAAGATCTACAGCCTTTCTGGGTCGGAGAGAAAAGACGTTGCTCAGCTTCAGAACATAGTTCTTGAGTACTACAAGATGAATTCGGAGAACGGCTTCCCGGTCAACAATCACATTGGCACCACCGCTGCCGATGTTCTGATCAACAATCGCCTGGCCAAGCATGCTGTCAACCTTCTGAATACGATCTACGATTCGAAGTGGGTTCCCAAGGACTCGGTGGATCTCGCAACCCTCACAGTGTACATGAAGGCATACACAGCTCAGCGCGACCGCCCGGGAGTCAGATGGGTCGTGCAGACTGTGTTATCAAAGGACATGGCCATTGACAGGCTCTTTCTCGACACACTAAAGGCGTGCTGGCGAGACTTCAATTCTTCCCCCACGACCGCGCGTCGAGGGCATCTGGACAGCAAGTTCGCCCGTGAATTAAAGTGGTGGTGCGCGTGTGTGTCCAAGCGACGCAACATGCAGAGGATTAGGGTGAATATCTTTGGCCAGAGGCTTGTCAGAAGCATGGTTTCCACCGCCAGGCGACAACAGCTTCCGCCACTGCCCAGTGAGCTGAGGAAGGATCTGGAGCAGGATATGATTGGAGAGGTCGAGCCGCGGTACGATCCCAGCCTGCAGTCAGGCTTGGAGGAAGGCCAAAGTATGAATCAGCAAGACGTCGCACCAGTCAGTCGGGTCGCACTTCGCAGAGCACGAGGGCGTCTTGCGCCTAGTCTCAACCTCCCCAGCGGCCCACAACCTCGTCTACAGAGAACAGCAGGACTGATTCGGGATAGGGAATGGGTGAAGAGGTATCGGTTGCTCTTCAGGAGAGATCTCATCATGCCGGATGGGAAGGCAGCGGCGTTCAGGTGGTACGTGGCTTCAGAGTGAGCGCGTGAATATCGGAGGAGTTTTGGTTGTTATGCATAGCGTCGGGATTGGGATGATTGGCATTGTACAAATCATGTATCAAAGTACATAGCGAGCATCGAAACTGTGATGAATGTTACATTGGGCTTGGGGATCTGTTCTGATCTGTCTCTGTTCATTCTCTCCAGATATGTGCGCCACAATTATCCAAAGCGGATGTGGCGGTGCAGCCTCTAAGATTTCAACGCGCCGCGAACTTCGTTGCAAGAGCTCAAACACCCAAAACCGCCATTCCACCTCTTCATCTCCTCAAACTTGCACATCCGAATAGTCGAGGTCGCAGGAACACATCACAAGCGTCGACATGTCGCTGTCAATACCAAACGCACCCAACGCCGGCTTGTTCAAAGCTGGCTACCAAAAGTACAACATCTCTCATTGCTACACAATTTCACAAGACGACTTCTACTGACACGTACCCAATAGCTACGACGCCGAGGATGGCGCTGTCATCAGAAATATCGATGCCTGCCGGACGATCGCCTCCACAGTGCAGACATCCCTCGGGCCATACGGTCGCAACAAGATTGTTATCAACCACCTGCAGAAAATGATTCTCACAAACGATGCGGCGACTATCCTCCGAGAACTCGAAGTTGTGCATCCAGCCGCTAAGCTCCTGGTCATGGCGTCGCAACAACAAGAGGCGGAGATGGGAGATGCCACAAACATGGTCATCGTGTTTGCGGGAGAGCTGTTGAAGAAAGCGGAAGAGCTGCTGCGTATGGGACTGAAGACCAGTGAGATTGTTCAAGGATACGAGCGCGCTGGGAAATATGCGCTCAAGGCGCTGGAAGAGCTGGAAGTCGACAAGGTGGAGAACATTCGTGACCAGGCAGAGCTTGCAAAGGCCATCCGTACAGTTGTTGCTGCCAAGCAGTCTGGATCGGAGGATTTCCTGGCAGGTCTGGTGGCTGAGGCTGTCCTTGCGGTGCTTCCCAAGAATCCGTACAACTTCAACATCGACAACATCCGGGTGGTGAAGATCATGGGTGGTGCATTGGAGCAGTCCAAAGTCGTTAAGGGTATGGTCTTTGGACGTGAACCCGATGGCAGCATTAAGAAGGCGAAGAAAGCAAAGGTCGGCGTCTTCAGCTGCCCCATCGACATCTCACAGACGGAGACCAAGGGAACAGTCCTTTTGAAGAACAGCAAGGAGCTCTACAACTTCACAAAGGGCGAGGAGTCACAAATGGAGAACACAATCAAGGAGCTGCACGACTCCGGACTGCGCGTTGTCGTTGCTGGAGGTCCCGTGGGCGAGCTTGCGTTGCACTATCTCAACCGCTTCGGCATTCTCGTCATTAAGGTCCTGTCAAAGTTCGAGCTCCGACGGCTATGCAGAGTGGTCGGTGCAACACCGCTCGCACGTCTCGGCGCACCCATGCCAGAGGAGATGGGCAGCGTCGATATTGTCGAGACTCTCGAAATGGGAGGAGACCGCGTGACCGTCTTCAGACAGGAGAATGACCAAACCCGAACAGCCACGTTGGTCCTCCGCGGAGCCACTCACAACCACCTGGACGACGTGGAGCGAGCAGTCGACGATGGCGTCAACGTCTTCAAGGCCATCACCAGAGATCCTAGATTAGTGCCCGGAGCTGGCGCCACTGAAATGCAGCTTATCGAGCGCATCACTGCTCTCGCGGACAGGACATCTGGCCTTGCGCAATATGCCATCAGGAAATACGCTGAAGCTTTCGAAGTGATTCCTCGCACACTTGCCGAGAGCGCAGGCCTCGACGCCACAGAGGTCCTCGCCAAGCTCTACACAGCACATCACAGCGTCCCAGCAACAAAGTCGAAGCAAGTCAACGGCAACGCGAAGGAGGAGGAGGAGGAGGACAGCGACGATGACATTCCATGCCTTGGTGTCGACTTGGACACGAGCGGTAGCTCCGGCAGCGGAACTTTAGACGCAGAGGAGGAGGGTATCCTGGATCTCATGGTTTGCAAGTCTTGGGCCATCAAGCTCGCAACAGAAGCTGCGCGGACAGTTTTGAGCGTGGATCAGATCATCGTGGCGAGACAAGCTGGAGGACCGAAACCACCCGGCCCCAACCCCAACTGGGATGAGGACTGATTGTGAGACGTGGCGGTCAAAAGTTGCAAAGCATAGATGCTGGATCTGTAGGTATTCCCATACGATATTCAGAAACCCGTGGGATGAAGAATGAACACGGTTCAATCTCTGCTAATGGTCTCAGTCTGATGAAACTGAACGTGTGGAAGTGTGTAGGCTCACCTGTGATCAAACGGTCGGCCTCGCTCCTGCGAATTGCAGCAGCGACATGGCCGAGAAGGCGCCTTCGTACATGCGGTCGGCAGGAGGCGACTGCGATTTCGCAGCACTGGATTTTCGGACGCGTGAGACCCTCGGCATCCCGTACACGGATATCGCTGCGGTAGCCAACACTCTCGGCACTCCCATGCTGGTGGTCTCACCGATGGGCGTATTCGTCGGCAAGAGACAGACGGGAGCGTTCACGAAGTCACCTGTATTTCTAGCTCTCACAATGCCCTCCCCGGCCACTCAGCGATGAACAGCAGACCATCACCCGGCTGGAGCGCTGCATGCTATGTCTTATCCCGTATCGATCAACCTCCTGCCCAAGCACGCCGGCTTCCTTTCCCTCCAAGAAGCTGCCGAATTCACCGCCATTTCTACACATACAGTCACAAATCTGAAGCTCTACGCCAATGGATGCGACTTTATCGATCAACATGGCAAGAATCTCAGGAACTGCACAGACGTCTGTCAGAACCCAGCCGCTGTCTGGCGATCGATGTACACACTCCACAACTGTCTCGTGTATCCGATCGTTTCTGACCTTCTCTCGTCGGATCATCTTACGCTTCGAGGCCAGAGCGATGCTGTGTCGATGGGATACTTACCAGCCTTTGAGCTGCAAATGATCATGGACCCAATCGATCTATGTGTGGAAAGCTTCTGCCACGATGTCGGCGAGGCTGGAGAATGTCATGCCAGCTATGGCAACAATTCAACGTTGGTCAGCGGAGCTGACATATACGTAAGTCGAGGACATGAAGGGTCGCGCTTCAGATGGATCTTCCGACTACTGGTCCACCAAGAAAGTAGACAGCTGACCATCATGGCAGACATTCTTCTCAGCCGAATTCCTTGACCGCGCATGCGGTGCCTCCACGGTATCTCCCAACGTGGACGTCGGCGGCATTGGTGTAAGTCCCTGGCACTTCGACATGTCATAGCACGCATCAGACTAACCGTGACCACTTCCAGATGTATATCGGCTACCTAATGCAACTCAGCATCATCCTCTACATTTACCTCGTCTCCCGCCTGCTTTCGTCCTGGCTCCACACTCTCACCTCCCTCATTTCCACCACATCCCGAGCAGACGCACTCCAAAGTCGATTCAACGCCACCAATCACCTCCCCGCCCTCCTCGCCGGACAAATTGAATACCAAAAAGCTCAATGCTTCTTTGCGCTCACCCTACACGGCGCAGCCATCAAGGCTCTGCTCGGCGATGGATACACTTTCGAAGCTAGATCGTTGCAGGAATTGCATTTGACCATCAATCTCATCCGGGACGTGGCGTCCACTGGCATCGTGTGCATGGCTTTTGGACTGTACATGCTTCATCGAGCCGGGAAGAGAGCGTGCTATACCACTGCACTCTCTCTAGTGGCCGTCGCTGTGGCGGGTCTGGCGTGGGGACTGACGTGGTTGCCACTGGAGAACTTGAAGAGGTTGGAGCCAGCCAAGCGGCCGCTTGCGGCATGTGGAGGACTATCGCCGGTGACTTATTGCCTGGACAACGATGTGCGGTTGTCGAAGTGGCTAGAAGCTGGCAGCATAGCCATGTGCATGATCATCTTGGCTACTCTGCTCCTTGGACACCACGAAGCATCCGAACGAGAAACTCGGTCCGACGAGAAGAGGACTGTCTCCACCGCCTCTTCATCCACAAACACTTTGGTCAGATACGTCGGGTCCATGCTTGACCCTTGTTCATCTCCGCACCTTACAGAAGTCATCCTTCTCCTGCTAACGCTTGCCCACCTGATCCACCTCTGCACCAAAAACGAAATGCTCTACGTGGAAGAGTCTGCCAAATGGGATTTTGCACAACTCATCGCTGTGACCATCTGGGCTCCTGCGATCGTGGAGTATCTGTACGCGGCTGTCAGGGGTGTGGAAAAGATGCAGACGCGTCGTCCAGTGACCACCACATCTGAACAGGAGGAGGGTCGCGTCGAAGACGGAGAGCGAGACTGAGAAGAGGATGCAGAGCGCATGATGGTGGTCTCAGTAAACGCCTTCTGGGCTACTTGTAATCAATCTGCTATGTCGCTGCATTTGCCTGTTGTAGGGTTCCGGTCCTCCCTTGTGAGATCTGTGTATGCATGCCGTTGCTTCGTTATCGTCGCCTCTTTCTGACTGTACCGGGCGGCCTTATTCTCCAATCACTGATCTGCATAGTACTGTCTTTGACTCCCATCGCTCCCATCGTCCCAGAGCACTCTCTAACGATGAGGAGTCGTAGCTCTCATCCACTTTGGACGCCATTAAACTGCTCGATGTGCTCGCAGACCATGATTGTACGTCTTCCACGGCAGGTCTCGGCCTCACCCTCCTCATCACGCGCCGTTCGCAAAAAGAGGCTCAATGATCCTCCAACTCCACTCCGCAATACCATCCACCTGCCTCACATCTCTCACCCACTCAATCATCATCGCAACCGTTTGCTCGAGCTCGTCACGATTGACCTGTTCCTCGCAGATCCTCATCAGACACTCATTCTCCGTCGTCATTCTCAAGATCAACAGAATGCCCATGAAATTCTGCGTCCACGCAAAGAGGGACGGGACGAGTCGTTTCTTGTCCTTGGGAGGCGCCATCGCTATGGGCCAGAGGAGCGCGGATTTGATGGCCAGGGCGCAGCAGTTGGCATCTTCGGTGGTCATGAGTTCGGGGAAGTGAAGGGCTTTGTAGATGAATGGGCGATACATGACGTAGCGAGCGTAGTAGAAGCGAGTGCGGAGTTGGGCGGTGACGAGGTCGAGGCTGTTTTTGTGGTTGATGGGCACGGGGCCTTGGTCTTGCGAGAATAGTGGTTCGTTCGGACGACGATTGGAGAGGCCGATGTAGGGGAAGTCGAGCTTGTCGCTGTCTTGCCATTGGAGCGGGCGAGGAAGGAGGGAGCGCCAGGATTCGAGCTGGCGGGACATTTCGCGGATGACTGTGACTGGTGGTCCGCCATATTCGTTCGCTGCTTCGGCTTGAGTTGCGGATGCTGAGGAGTCGTTAGCGATGCATTTCCGGCGTACGGTGGGGTGACTTACATTCGTGGATGATAACGTGTATGCGATGGATCAGCCGTCTAAGCGCTATCATCGCAAGGAAGTGATATTGGAAATGTGATCGGTCATCGGCGGCTTGAGTTGTGGAATCGGCACCTTCGTGAAAGTAGGGCAGAGGGACGCAATCTTCGAGAGATTGTATGCCACTGTTCGGGAGATCCAAATCCAGATGGTAGAGGTCTTCGCTCGTGACGCAGCTCCAGTAAGCACGCTTGAGCATGTCTCCGTATGGTGTCTGCCAATCGATAGTCTGGCACTTGATCAAGACTTGGCACGCCATTGATGCAGAGGTGATGCATCGCCAGAAGTCCAAATGACGTGCAGATGCCTCGAAGAAGGTGGCTTGTAATAACAGGATCTGAACATTTTCCAGCGTCATATCGGTGGAGATGATGCTGGACCTGCGTCGTGCTTCATTGAAGACATCAAGTCCAGGAGGGGATCTGGCCGTGCCACCACGGAAGCCGCTGGGCGTACCATTAACCATGCTGATGGGACGCTCAAAGACACCATCCAATGCAACTTGACCGAGTGCGATGACAAACAGCGTCAGTACACTTTCCGCTTCGCCATCCCGAAAGCCCTCACGTAGTATCAAGCCGAGCGTCTCTGCCTCGAAGACCTCGTGATTTAATATTGGTGACAGGATGTTGAACGAGCTGAAGTACGCATCGCAGTACTCCTGAATCTTTGGCACAGTCAGGTCGTTGTAGCCGTACCTACCAGTACTTGTCGGCGTTTGAGTTCTTGGATTCACGGGGTATGTGGTCAACTGCTCCCCGATTGCAAGGGCCACTTTGTGACTTGTCATCTCTTTGCGCAAGAACCACGGCGTCCCGTCTTGCAAGACATATTGAAGATCCGAGGTAGCTTCGATGCCCGAGCTGACGAGATGAATATAGATTGAAGGCCAAAGAACGATTTTGTGCGGCACAGTCAAGTGATGGTGGCCTTGCTCACGCTCCAGAGGATAACGAGCCACTCCGTATTCATTTTGTCGATTGTCCGGTGTCACGGATTGACGGGTGGAGCCTCGTGCACCTGGCGTCGTGGACTCCGAAGTGTTCGATGCACTGGTCAGCGCGAGATTGTCGAACTTGTTCTCAAGTCGTATCAGAGTATCGAGGATGTGAACCATGGTCTTGTCCTTCCTGCGGCGCCGAGTCAATCAGCGATGAGCGCAGGCATCAGAGTGGAGAGAATACCGACTTTGTCGGGAGCGGCTCTCGATACTGACAATCAACATTCAGTCGCCGACAGAGTCCACCTGGAAGTGCATAAGTGGTCAATACAGTGGTTATAGAGGCAAATTCGCTGACCGACTTACATTTGGGACGCTGCTCGTCACATTTGCTCTTCCTGTAATGTATCAGCTGGTGATACATGTCTCATGCCAGCGGATCTCTGAAGAAGGCCATACCTACTACGGCATGTCTGGCACGCTTGTGCTGCAATTGCCGCTCGTTCTCGTCGCTGCACACTCTCTGCAGACTCGAATGAAGATGACATGACTGCAATCTCTCTGCGGCCAAGCTCGCTGTCCTGGGCACTGCTAGAGGGGGATGTGTTGCTCATGCAAGATAAGCGCGACTGTTCAAACCGGTCCACAAAAGGACGATAGATGATGCTTGTCCAGAAACGAGATGCATCTGATGGCGAATGGATCCGTGGTCTGCCGTTCAAGCTCCGGCTGCCGAAAGCGCCACGGCTCGTGTGACGGCGAGGTAGAACTAAAGGTACATTTTTATCGTTTCCGAGTCCAATAGACCTGACCTTTTCTTCAACCTCGCATATGCACTCGTGACGATGAGGATGCCGGCAGATCGCAGGGTCTCTATAATGGATACCCCTCGAGCCTATCAAATCACTTCTTCTATCTGCTTGCCTGCTTGCCCCAGATGGCCCCTCTGCACCCTCTCTCGTCGCACAATGCAACCACAGATAGATGACAATTCTCCTGAGGTGTCCCATCCTCCCCAAGGCGTCGAGACCGCCTCCGCGCTGCCAGTCTCTGTTGGCTCCTTCAACCGAGTGCAATGCTGCAATTCTGGAAGGATGGCTCCAAAACGATTCTAGCACGGTCCATCGCTGATGAAGGTATCGTCCGGGTCTCGTCGCCATGCGGTATCGTACCAACTTTTACCCTGCAACATTAATGGCATGGGACGACCTCGACTGGATCGTGAGCAGTCGAGTGGAGTGGTGTGTCAGGGATGAACTACCTACTGATCGCGAACAAGGGGATGCATGGTAGTACAAGACTGACGAATGCTCCTGCTAGGAGGTCATGAACATCCCTGTGATCTTCAGCCGCAACATTCCATCCCACGAAACGCAGGTAAGCTCGACGTCACTCTCACGCAATTGGGCCTGTCTGCGAGTCTGCGATACATCATTAGAACTACCTCCTACCTTATTACTGACACTCGAACGAGGCATGTGTCGTTTTTGATCTTCTACGACGCACCATCAACACGACTCCACGAGGAACAGGTACGAGCGCTGCGCAAGTGCAACGGGGCTGCAACGTTCATGCCGTACCTGGGGCTGCAACGTTCATGCCGTACCTCTCAAAGACACATGCCTCCTGCCTCTTCACCAGCAGGTACCGCCCGAAAGTTGGCAACCGCTGAGGAGGCGCACTTTTCTCCACTCCAACTGCGCCTCCTTCATCTGACCGTTCACCTCATCATTGCTGTTGCATTCAATTGTAATTGAGCGAAGCTGCTCCTTCTCCTTCCATCTCCTAGACCCTCGGCCACGGTCCTTCTTCACCAGCACCGTCACCATCAACATCCCCCGGACCTGCCAAAGTAATCTGCCAACCTCGAGGGTGTGAACCAGGTAAGCTTCTATTTCCTCCCTCCGCTTCCCACGTGCCTGCAGACACGACCTACCTTCACTTCACTCCTCAACTGGCTCGACATTTCACCACAATCCTTTGTATTTCCTATGTTACGGCCGCGAAGCACGGTAGCCGACATCAAAGCCACTTTCGAAGCCCGCAGCAGACAGATCCTCGCCGAGCAGCAACAGCTACAAGCACATTCTCACAAAGCAGGCGACCTAGCTAACATGCCTCCTGTCAAACAATCGACCCTCCTCCAGAAACTCACTCCACCATCGATTGATGCCATCCTCGATACCGTCCCAGCACGTCTACGTCCACACTGGATCGGTCCGAAACGCGTCGACCGCTCAGTCACGCCGGGATTAGCAGCTATGAAGAGAACAGTCACCATCGACTTCAGCTCGCCAGGTCTCCAGCCTCCCGTCTTCATCGGCACGAGCCTAAGCGATCCGCAATGGGAGGCGATTGAGATGGACCATACGAAGGACGAGCGGGGCGAACACCACTTTTCGAAGACATTTGCCGCAGAAGAAGGTGAATACCAGTACAAATTGCGTCTCGGACCGGGAGACTGGTGGATCTGCGATGATAGCAAGCCCAAGGTCGACGACGGTGCAGGCAACCAGAACAACCTCGTCGTCGTCAAGGCTGAAGCTCAACCTGCGCCCACTCAGCCCGCCGCTTCTCCTGTTGCAGCCGCATCTGTCTCCACGCCTCAGGAACCAGCACATGATCGACCTGCTGAGAAATCTGAGGCAGCACCAACAATGCCAGATACGCATGCATCCGAGAAGAAAGAGGAGCCTCACACTACAGAGCCTGCACATCATGAAGATCCTCCACTGCTGCCGCACGAGTCTGCATCGTTGGATACGCACGAGCAGACGCATGCGCCGCTCTTCCGACATGAGAGCATGGCCATCGACGACAAGAAACATGGCGACGACGCACATCCGACGGCGTCACCTACAGGTCGCGTAACGCCTCAGGCTCCCGCATCGCCAATCCCTGAAGAGGCCGATCCGAATGACCCAACACTGGTCAAATTCCCGACTGATCACAAAGGTATCATGGAGCACCTGGATCGCACAAAGCAGAATCTCCCTTCAGATCAAACCACTCCCGGCCAGAAGCCACCATCTCTGCATTCGGCCGCAGCCAGTGCGCCGCAGTCTCTGTCCAGCGTGCAGGAAGACGAGGAAGAGCCAGGACTTGCGGAGCTCATCGTACCCGTGGTAATGGTCGTCGATGCAGATGGAATTGATGGTCCGATGACTCCACCAATGACACCAAAAGACTTGGACGAGCGAAGCTTGGCCGAAGATGCGAGTAAAGAGAAGGTGGAACGTGAGTTGGCTGATGGAGGCGCTGTGGCCGCTGACGACTCGTCATTCTCTGTCCTGTGAGCTCAACGACTTTTTAATGGCAGCTATGGAGAAACACAGCTAACAGCATTCGCAGTTTCGCCGGTCTTGGGTTCGCTGCGGCCATGGCTGTGACTACACTCGTCATCCGCTACTTCGCACCCAGCTCCTCCATTGACTCCATGATCGATTCTTGATCACAAGGCAGATGGGGCACGAAGAATGAAAGAGTCCTTGACTCGTGGGAAATCATTTGGGATGGGAATTCAAAAGCGGGCATTTTAACGGAGATACGAGATACGACGACGACGACGACTTACGAGTATGATATGCTGAGCGGATCCTGATAGCTCTATGGATTAGCAGAGTCTCATTTTGATGTTTCTCCTGCCTGTCTCGTCTTCGCGTTCCTTTCCGTCGGTGGTCAGACGGATTACAGTGACTTGCGTGCTGCTATCTCCTCTCTTGTTTGTCCGATTCAGATGTATCCTATTACCAGCACCAGCTACGGTCTTGGTTCTGGTCCATTGATCAGTGTCGATCATGTCCAGAATGAATTGTCAATCCTTCAACGTCGACCCGACCGTGCGGTCTACAGTCCGGTACAATGGCATGAAGTCTGCGCGAGCTCCACGTGAAGCGCCACGACTTGCCACTAAATTTCCTAGCGTCGCTTCATCCCATCTCTACCTACTTTATTAATACATTACCACCACCTTCGTGGCGCACACCTACAGCATCCGCACTTTGATCAACCAATCTACGACGCCGCGACGCCGCACATTCGTCTGAGGATCTGTCACGAGCACACTCCATTGGCCGTTACACCTGCCTTCGATCATCGGCGAACACCTGTCACAGTCCCTACCTTTGCCTAAACTCGATACTTATACCGTTACCCGACAACATATTTCGACTCTTCAGCATCGCCGGTGCATATCGCAACAGCAAGCAAACCTTTGACCGCCAGTCCCGATCCTGTACTGCATCGCAAGAGCTAAGGTATTCTCCACGACTCATCGAATTGGAAAGTGAAAAGCTGCAGGGTAAACAACTACATCTGAGCAAGCAAGAGGACGATCATAGATATTCTGGCACATCAGCGCTGAGCCTTTCCTGAATCCGGGGGCGTGAGAGGAGCGGAGGAGCAGAGCGGCCAGCAGCAGTGTCGCGGCAGGCCACACGAGCGCACACCAGGACACTCTTCACGTCTTGCGCGCCGCACGAGGCCGTCGCAAGTCTGACTGGCGCGTCGAATGCATTGGCCGCGTAATGGATCCGCAAAGCCAGTCCTTTACCCCGTTCAGCAGTAATAGCACGGGCAACAGTGGCGGCGGTGAGACATCCTGGCGCCAGCAGAGCGATATTGTTAGAGTCCAGCAGGTGCAGGCGGAGCACGCCGAGAGGATTGCTCGGTTAGAGAGGAGACAGGACGAGGATGCGAGATTAAAGAGTGTTTGGGGCCAGAGTTCGCCATTTCCGAGTGTGCTGAGTGGAACACCGCAGCAAGGTACGTAGTGGCTGTGTTATGAAGGGTAGCAGACTCCTTTGGCTGACGTGTACTCCAGCACCGCTTCAGCACCTCCCTTCCGACCAGTTCCGCAGCTTCGACGACGACGCCAACAACCTGATGAGCAGTCTACATCTTGATGCGGAGGAGGAGCCGCGCAGAGGGTTGGGCGCCACATCGAGAGCGAATAGCGTGCGCTTTGACGAGACCGCCAACCAGAACCACTTCTCGCACTCCTCACGGCCTTCCGTGGAGTTCTTCTCGCGGACGAGCAGCGGATACAGCGGCCTTCAGATGACCGAGCGGAGTTCTTCGCATAAGTCAGAAGGTCGCGCCAGCTCAGCGCACTCGATGCGATCTGCCGCTTCCGGCCGGGCTAACAGCCTCAATCTCGAAACTGCCTACGGCTCTGGAGATTCCTCCCGGTCACCAGCAGAGGCTCCTGGACTTGCTCCTGGACTGCTGTTACTTGGCGCTGCGCCGGCCATCATCCGTTGTTGGATGAACACCAACTTCAAGCACGACGCTTTGCTCTACGCTGCGGTCTGCACCGGTTCGTACAAGTCGCTTCTCGATCTGCGACTGATTCACAAGCTCGGATTTGAGGCCTCGATTCGTGCGAAAGCGGACGGCGTTCGTACAGTCGAGCTACCCATCTACTTCCCGGAAGCAGTCTCACATCCAGCCTCTTCACGATCCAGCAGTCCCGCGCCGCAATTACCATCTCTACAGATCGAGTTCCGCGTCATTGAGCGCACCGATCCCGAGCAGCACTGCAAAGCTATCCAGATCTTCATTGGCAGCGATGTCTTGCGTGCTCATAACGCCGACATTCTCTTCTCTTCGAATAGCATGACGCTGTACGACAACGAGCGCAACAAACTCAGCATACCGCTCTCACGTCCTGAAAGCGAAGCGGCGTTCAATGGCTTGTACGTCACAAGTGGCGAAGCACAATCCGCGCAGCCTCTCAGCAAGATTGACGAGCCACTGAAAGAGCAAATTTATCTCAACGGCCTGGGTGTCGGTAGCTCTGCTGCATCTGTATCTTCTGCCGCCGCGAGTCCGCCTCCGGGCAAATATCGTCCGCCTGGTGCCCTCGCCGCGGAGTCGAGCAGCATCGACTCCACCAAACTCGGTGTGATTGGATCTTCCGATAATGATACGCGTCCTGCAAGCCGTCAGTCCACGATTTCTCGTCCTTCCCTCGGTCATCTCAACACCCGTGGCGAACAAGAAGCGGACACCGGCGCACAGAACACTCCCTCAAGATCGGGCAGCACGTCCGGTATCTGGGGCGGCAGCTGGCGCCGCGAGGCTACGACGTCTGCTAGCACTGCTGCCACACCTTCCTCTAGCACTCTGGACTGGGCCGGCGCCAGCAAGAACCGCGAGGCCTTGCCCTATCAGCGCAAAGACGCGGGCATCAAAGTCCTCAAACCCAAGGTTTCAGCACGAGCCGTCTCGTCTGCTGCCACATCTTCAGCGGGCATCGGAGCAAGCCCGGCAGACCCCATGAAGAGTCGGTTCTTTGACGAGGGCAGACGTCGGAGTGTAGAGAATGGTGCGGGTGCGAAGACTCCTACTGCTGGCGCTAAGGAGGGCTCGGTCACGGGAACTCCCATCACATCTCCTGCGAGTGCGCCGAAGAGCAAGGCGAATCCGATTGGAGGCGCGAGCGCGTTTTCTTGGTTGGCGAAATAGTGGCATTGTCAATATGAAGGTTGTAGCGGAGGCATGGAAAAAAGCAATGTATCACGCCTCCGGAAGGGCGTGTTCGAGAGCGTGTTCGCAGATAATACTTGTACTGTACCAAGAGGTGAGGGCGTCGCTGGAAGCAATGCGATGTCGTTGACCTATTTGCTGAAGTTGCCGTGCGGATGTGTGGCATTGGAAAGTAATTACTGTATACCGTACTTTGGGACTTTCCAGGGCTGTCGGATCATTTGACGCGCAATATCACTCACCTTTGCAGTTCTTGATCCAGTCTATCGTGATTCTGCTCTCTTGCTGTCCCCTTCAGACTACCCCATGCTTGGCAATCGCGGACGTGGCGTGTCTCAATGGCTTACCAGACCTCCGGATTCACAGCTCGACATCACCGGAGACATGCATCATGCGCCTTCATAACATGCAGAGGCCATGCCTGTGGTCGCTGGCATGGCTGTTCATATTGCTCGCAGGATTCGCTGAGGCCAGTATTGGCGACTACTTGCCCGAGTTCAAGGACTGTGTCAAGGTAAGTGGACGATGGAACACGGCAGTAGAAGTACGCGAAGTTGACCTTCACTCAGCACTGCATAGACGCAAACTGTAACGACAATGGCCCGACCATTCGTAAGTCAACCTGATGCCAAACTCCTCAACTCACTAGAGCTGACACCGTCTCTCCTCAGCCCTCCAACACCGCCTCCTACTCTGGACCTGCCCCGCTGAATGCGACTACACCTGCCAGCACATCATAACCGACCAACGCCTCGCCCGCGACCCTCCACTCCGCCAGCCAATCGTCCAATACCACGGAAAATGGCCCTTCTACCGCTTCCTCGGCATGCAAGAGCCCGCATCCGTACTCTTCTCCCTCCTCAACTTCCTCGCACACGATCACGGCCTGAGTAAGATCCGCACCCAGATACCGCAGAAATACACGCTCAGGAAGTACTATGTGCTATTCTCGTACTTTGGCATGGCGAGCTGGGTATTTAGCATGATTTTCCACACGAGGGATTTCGGAATCACGGAAAAGTTGGATTACTTTGCCGCGGGAGCAAGTGTCATGTACGGCATGTATTACACGCCGATCCGCATCTTCCGCCTCGACAGGTCGGAGAACGACTCGGGAAAAGGAGGCACGTTGTTGAGGGTGTGGACATTACTCTGCGTGACGGGATACCTCCTGCACGTGTCCTACCTGTCGTTCATACGGTTCGACTACACCTACAATATGGCGGCGAACGTGGTGGTGGGACTGGTGCAGAATATCATGTGGACTTGGTTTTCGGTGCATCGGTACCGAAAGGTGGGGAGACTGTGGGCGGCTTGGCCTGGGTTGATTGTATTTTGGATCTTGTTCGCAATGAGTTTGGAGCTGTTTGATTTTGCGCCTTGGTGGGGGATGGTGGATGCGCATGCGTTGTGGCATTTGGGCACGGTCGGGCCGACGGTCTGGTGGTACAAGTGAGTTGTGGCGAGGTGTCCATTTGAGGAATCGATATGCTAACGAACTTTACAGTTTTCTTCTGAAAGATGCGCATGAAGATATACAGGGTGCGAGATTGAAGCAGTAGTTCGCCCGCTTGTGTGAACGACGCTCATCGTACACAAATATCTGCGCCGCCTTGCATTGTTCTGCACAATCCCATGCCAAGCAGATGCAGAGGTGCCGCCCACGCAAGCAGACTGCGATGCGTGCCGACTGGCAATTCCCTGTGTCCGGAGCAAGGGAAACGCCATCAACACGATCACGCTGCGGACTTCGGCGGAAGCATTTCTCAGGACCATGCTTGTTTGCTTGGGACATGGAGCTGCAAAATTGTCGACGGCGCCTGCGATCAAGAAATGACATTGGGCCGGATGTCGCGGTACCCTTGATACGTCCGGATGGTATCGGTACGCTGACCGAAGGGGCACCGCCGCTTCGGCGTTCCGAGCATATCCCGTGGATGATGTCGTCGACTCCTCATCTGTGCATAAGAACGACGCTGGCCGCGCTTTGAACTCACTCCCGCTCCTGCGTTTCGAGAAGACTGCGATGAGCAAGAGTCTGATGAACGGCGTGAGGAGATCTGGAGAGCAGTGATGTGCGAGAGGGCGAGCTTCATTGATTGGCCTATTGCTCAGAATAAACAATTGACGGCCATATCCTCTTCTTCAAACACAAAGTTTCCTCCGCGTCCATCCATCCATCCATTCATCCATCTCAACAACAGCAGCAGCATCAACAGAACCTTGACGGCTCCCTTGCCTCGCTCCGTCGCTCGCGAGAACATCGGATGTCGAGAACCACGTTCAATTCCCTTCGGTCATCCATCAGAGGATCGGCGGCTGCGACGACGTGGACCAGACGAGGTGGAGTCTCATTGCGCACGCAGATGTACCTGAAAGGAAGCAGAGGAGGTGGGAGAGGAAAGGCGTTACTTATCCTGTTCGCGTTGCCTGGCGGCGCAGGTATCGACAGCTCAGGAGGTCTCTGTCCATTGCAACCTCGACAAGGTGCGGCGTAAGCCCATTTGAGGTATCTCCTGATAGTTCTACTTGACCTGGGGCCTTGGCAACGCACAGCTTGTCTCGAGGGCGAGATGAGGGCGCTAGAAGGTTCCCACCAATGTAAGTCCTCCACCGGAGCACTCGGCATGGTGAGGTGAGGCATACAAGCTTATTCCAGGCATCTCCTGACATTCGACCCGGCCGTGGGCCCTGGAGAGGTGGTTCAACGCCACCAGGACAGCCTCCACCAGGGGAACATCTTCCGCGCAGTTGCCCTGTTGGTGAACTGGCCCTGACGAGCTATAGAGATCTTTCCAGAACAGCAGTGCACTGAGTGTCTGCCCTCGGCATCGTCATGCACCACAGCAGCGGGCAGTGTGGTGTGTTGCCATGACGGGTGCGCCGCACCGCCTTCGCCAATGTTACCGTAGTTGGTCTCCCATTTCATTGTAGCTTGACGGTCTCCCAGCAGAATCACTGTGACCTGCGTAGGGTCCTCGTGGTCATTCATGTCTTGCACCTCATCTCCCGCCATCACGCATGCTGCATCGTCAGGTGAATCGGATCGGCCGCCTCCAGCCTCGCTCCTTGGCGTCCCGTCCGTCAGGGTCTTTCCTCCCAACTTCATCCAGCATTAGCAAGCAGTGAGCATTGAACGTCTGACGGCACTCGCGCATCACAACAACGACGACGTTGTGAAACTCCTGGATGTGGACGGGATCTGCATTCCGTGCCAGTGAGGTATTCTGACGGTGGGTGCGCTGACAGTAGGCAATCGTGGTAGCGTCGCGTGCTTGCTCCAAAGTAGTTCTACCATTACCTCCGCCAGCTCCTGTCCCTCCCTTGTCCTCTCTTCAACCTCTCACCACTTTCTTCAACAACACGACTCACTCACCCAAGCTGTTGGACGACTGCAAGTCTTACTTGACCTTCCCTCAGGCCATGGCGCCCGACATCAACACACTGCCGACCTCCTCCCGACCATCGCAACCCAACACGCAACCTTTATCTTCAAGCGTCTCCAGGCGTGCTTCACACAACATGCCACCACCGACAGCGCCCGCTTCACAGGCCCTCCCTCTGCGAAGTCCAACCAGCTCCAGCAACGAGCGAAATGTGCCTTTACGCCATCCACGCCCTCTCACCGCCGCAGAGCTGTATCTGGAATGCGAGAAAGAGCAAGAAGCCGTGGTAGGTCAAGGCAGCACGGTAGGAGTGCAAGAGAAACACAAGCTAAGACGTTCATACCCAGGTCAACAGACTCACGCGTGAGCTCACGGCTCTTCGAGCTCAGTCTGCCTCCGTAGCGAGCAACCACTCCGTCTCCTCAAACTCAACGGCTGCCTCGAACTCTCTCCTGCCCATCGACATCTCCGATCCCAATCCGACTCACCAGATGACTGGTGCGACACATCCAACACCATCCCGCCGTGATCGATCCTCTTCCTCTGCCAGCGCACGGAGCAACATCATACCCACGCCCTCCACCAGCGTGAACTCAACACAGGGCCACGCAGGCAGCAGTCATGCCCATCAAACCACAAGCGGCATATCCCAAGCTTCAGCAGACCGTGCAGCATCAGCTGGCATCTCTCGCCAGCCGTCCGTCACTGGTCGATCAGGTGCCTCAACGCCTGCACGGCGTTCCATGGACTTCTCCCGCATTCAATACTCTCAGCAACGCCCGCCCATCTCTCGCGATCCTTCTCAAGGCACGCTGGCTTCCACACTGGCTCAGCCAGGAACTCCAGCTGCACTCTCACCAAATGCACCCGGCATGCAGAACTTTGCGGACACCACGGCCTACAGAACAGAGATGGAGATTGTGAAGGCGGAGAATGAAGCTCTACGCCAGCGAGTGCGTGCTTTGGAGCGGGCTTTGCAGACACGGAGGAGAGACTCAAGTCATTCTGCCGACGCCCGGGAGCCACGAGACCGAGGCGACCGCAGTGTCGGCACCGGTGGGCGCAGGGATAGCATCGGGAGAGTGCCGAGCATCACATCTCCGCCACCTCACGGTGCGGGTGCGAGTGTAGCAGCGTGGGCGGCGAACGACGGTGGAATAGGAGGCGTCGCTGGACCACGAGAGAGGAGCGAGAGTCAGAGCACCACTGCAAGCAGTCGGAGAGGCGTCGTCGGCGTGACGGAGGACGATTTGAGAGTGGGCGAAAGTGCGAGTAGTGTTGGTGTGTCGAGAGGGCTCTAGGCGAGGTCTCCGCCGCCGAGATTTCATGGCGCTGCGAATGTCACCGGAAGTCAGGACTCTACTCTGGGCTTACCAAGGCGGGTCTGGCCTTGAGACGGTCTTGTTCCTTGCACCTACGGGAGTAAGTGCCACATCGCGTCGGCGCAAAGTCGAATACCACGGTCGAGTGGCGAGAAGCGTTACGTACCTCCTGTGATGAGTCCAGCGACTCATCCACTACACGAACGGGCAATCGACATCCTGAGGGCAAGCAATACGGACTGACTTTCCCGACTTGTCGATTTTGTCGCGTGGATCGACATGGAGGATCCCATATCCTTCGGGTTTGGCGTACTTGCCGGCGTGTGAAAATGTACAAGTCAGCTATAGTCCACACAATGAGGATTGGACCTTTGGCCTCCCAAAATGCACTGCTGTCTCTTCTTCCTCACCGCCCTTGCCGGTCTCATTTTCTTCTCCGTCTACGTCTCCGCTGAGAGATGGAGCTGCTCTCACGAAGGTTGCAAAACATGTCTCGCGGGCACGAGGTGTCACTGCACACACTACAAAGAAGTGGGAGGACTGAGTCGTCTGGTGGTCGAAGTGGGAGGATGCGGGAATGATGATGCACGTCAATGAGGTGTGCTGTGCTAAAGTTCATTGCTAACGCGCTGGTTGATTAGCTTTGTTATACCTGAGCATGGACTACAGGAAGACTGCTTGCTACAAATCGAAGTGTTCACTGCTGGAATGGAGCAGCGAATGGGTCTTGTGAGGTAGGGCCGGCTGGCTTGTCGCCGGTGCCCACGAGAAGACTTCCACAATCGACGCGGAAGACGCAAGATTGAGATGAAGAGCCTCACTGATATGGTCTCACAGTTCCACAGACTCAATGATGCTGTTCGATCCGTTTCTGGTATTTGTGTTGCAGGCGCGTACTCCTGGTATCGACGTCCAAACCGCAGACGCTTCCTGGTCTTCCACTGCTTGCCTGTGAAAGACATATGATCATTCCAGTGATTTTCCACAAGGTCCTCTCTGATGATTAAAAGCGGCGGCTCTTGCTCTTCTCGGTCTCGGTTGGAACACGTCCTCATTGCTCCGCTCGACGAGTAAGGAGAAGCGGCTCGTGTGGGCCAAACAAACAGCGGATAAAACAGGGGCAATACCTTAATTGGCAAAAAGACAAAAGGAATGCTGGACGATCCACGACTCGAACGTGGGATCTTCTCCATTTCTCGCCGGGGGGGCAGAAACGCGGTGGTACCCGTTGGGTCCGTCGCTGCACGAAGTGCAGGAAAGCGAATGGCCATTCTCCGGGAAAGAGAGGAGATGTCTTAAACCACTAGACCAACCGTCCGGACTTTTGATGGATGGTCGCTCTTCTTGCGAGTACATAAAGGTCTGCTATTCTCAGGTGAAGTGAGAGCAGCTGCTGCTCTTCAATACCGGTCGAAGACATGGGCGAGGCGCATTCGGGCAAAACAAAACTTTTGCCATGTTGCATCGTATCTCCACCACGACCAACAGGGAGGCAAAAAGATGGACGATCAAGGTTTCGAACCTTGGCTTGCTCTGTTTCTCGCGGGACACGATTGCTCTCTTTCCCTCTTTCTCTCTCTCTCCCAACACGGTTGACTTGAGCTCAGGCTGCCCCTCGCAGCCTTCTTGCTCTCGTCTGCCTGTTCCATCGCTGTCCTAGACTGAGAAGAGCCGTCTTACCACTCGACCAATCGCCCCTAGATTTCGTTTGCATCAAAGATTGATTCCGCATAAGAACACGGAAGTCCGAACAAGCGAGTATCTGCCAGGATCATAGGCAATCCAGGACCGACGAGCCCAAACCTCTGTTCTCGAGAACTGCGGCAAAAGGAACTGAATGATTTCCGGGTTGAACGGAAGTCTGCTCCATGCCTCACTAGAATGGATTAGCACATCGAATCCCTGTTACAGGTTTCGCAGCCGACCACAATCTTGGAAGGAGAAGAGCCGTCGTACCACTCGACCAATCGTTCGGATAAAGAATAGAACATCCTGCCAACATACAAAGTATCACTTCCATCAAGCGAAACGGGTTCTTGGCTATTCCGTTACGCCAACTACCTTCAGCATTCACATGGGCGTCAGAAGACCTTACGGGCCATTTGGATATCAGACGACTGCAAAAGAAATGATATTGTCTCACCTTCAGTCTTGTGCGGGTCCGGCAGTTCCTAAACTCCCTAATCACACACTACGATCAATCCCGGAACTGAAGTGGGAGCCTGCATGCATCTCTCTTATGAGCAAAGCGGAGGAGTCAACTGAGACTCGACGAAGCAAGCCACCAAAAAGGAGGAGCTTATTCGATCCGATCTTAGACATCGGAAAGAGAGAATCCGTCTTTCAACTTACACTAATCGCCCGCTGTTGTTTGATGAGCGCGGCGCGAAGAATACATCACCTTTTTACCGATGGATTGCTGCTACCTCACTCCCGAAGTCCCAGCAAAAAGCGACTCCGCTTGAGGAACTGACAAGAACGCAAAACAAACGCCAAATCGAAAAGGTAATTGGAGCTGTATCAGAATCGAACTGATGTCTTCTCCGTTTCTCTCAACGTTGCTGCCTCTCAACACGCCCAACTCCTGGGGTGCTAGGTGCACCTAGAAATGGCGGTCTCGGCGTGGCGCTCAATCGCCGGTTGGATAGAGAGGAGATATCATGACCAGAAGATATCATGACCAAGTGGTGTCTATACCGCTTTGTTTGCTCAGGTGACGTTGGCGACGAATGTGGCTGTGGAAAAAGGGGTAAATGGGACTTTGGCGAATATGGACTCTGCAACTTCACCTCATCTCTTCAGCTACACACGACGCAACGAGAGGAGAGAGGGACAAAACTGCGGATGTGCTGTTGATCTCGCTAGTCACCTGTGGCCTTTGCGTTCCAAGTGGGTCCTTGCCCCTGGATCTTGCAGCTCACATGCTTTCACTTTCAAGACGTCGTTTGCATTGACCTTCAAGACGCTGGAATTGGAGCACGGCTACTCATCAGACCTCCAGCAGCGACGTAGGTTGGCTCTCGGGTTCTATTCTTCGTCGGTAGAGATTGGTGTCCAATCGTGATATATGAAGAGCATCATTCCATGAATGGCAAAAAGTCATTTGCAAGCAGCATTCGATTCCTCACACTAGCAATATCAGCTGGTCGAAAGCTACTATACAGTCGTAGTTGAAGCTTGCACGACATATAAATTCATAAGAATGGCATACGCTGGACTTTTTCCGCTGTGCTGCCTCCGTTGACCACCTTTTCCATCCCTTCCCTCTTTGTTGCCATGATTCAGACGAGACCAGCCCTGCCGTCATGCCTCCTCCCATCCTGACCATCCGCCTCCCGACAATCACCAGATGCATAGTGCGAGACGTGGCAGAAACGAGAGTAGCATTCACTCACTCTCACACACACCTACTTAGAGGCATTGCGTCCCGAACGCCTGGGCTCACCAGACTCAGTAGCGGCCTTCTTGGGCTCCTTCTTCTTGGTGTCCTTCTTCGCCGCAGTCTCGCCATTAGCGCTCTTCGCCGGACGACCCTTCTTCTTCGGCGCAGCATCGCCGTTGGCCTTGGAGGCACCATTGTCCTTTTTCTGCTTCTTTGCATCACCATCCTCTTCGTCCTTCTTCTCCTCAGCAGTGTCCTCAGCCTTGCGCTTGTCACCAGTTTCAGCGTCGCCGTTCTCCTTCTTCTTCTCGTCGTCCTTCTTATCGCTCTTCTCCGCCTCGTCCTTGGACACCGTTTTCTCGTCACCGGGAGCTTCCTTGTGCTTGTCGCCTTCCTTGTCGACCTTGAGCTCGGAAGCTTTCTTCACGACATCGTTACCGGAGCGAGAGATCTTAACGGCCGGGTTGTCGGGCTCGGCGTTCTTGTGCACCGTGTTGCCGCGTTTGGTCTCGATTTCGACCTTGCCTTGGTCTTTGACCTCGGCCACTTCGCCGCCAGGACGAGAGCCGGACCATTGCCAGGAGACTGCGGCAAGGAACTCGTGTTAGCCAGGCGTTCGTGGGAGGAGTGCGTGGACATGCGATGCGATGGAGTGGCCGAAACAGGGAAGGCGTGGTTTCAGCAGCGTGACTAAGCAGCCTCGAGAGCTCGACGCGCCGGCGGTGGTTCGACGGTGAGGTGATGGCAGATGAGATGGCGAAAGCTTTTCAAAGCTCAAGGAGGTATTTGCGATCGCGGTGAGAGGGAAGAGCATACCTTGGTCGCCTTCCTTGATTTCCTTGTCGGCCATTGCGGTAGAAGTTGATGGGTGGAGTAGACGTTCTTGGCGCAAGTGATCTGATGGGATGACTTTTGACGGCGCGTGAGGTTGAGCAGTAACAATGTGGTCGCGAGGTGGAGATGATGGATGGGTGATGGGAGTGGAGTTGTGGGTTGTTGGAGGAGAGAGAGAAAGAAAGGAGGAAGTGAGGAAGTGGGAGTGCGGTGCAGCTCCAATGCGCGGATGGCTGGGAGCGCAGCACGGCAACGACCGAGGAGGACTTTCCGTCATCGTGGGACCTTGACCTGGGGGAGATCTGCAAAGCCCTTTCTCTTGCACCTGTGAGCACTGCGGCATTAATATTATCTTGGATTCAAACTTCCCAGCTCAACACAACAACGGTACTGTGCTATCGTCGTCGTTTACTTCAGTCTTGGAACAGGCTGGAGTAGTGAAGAGCTGCTATACGCTGCGAGCTCGAAGCAGTGAGAGCCAGAGAGCCCGCACTGAGCCAGCATCCAGGAATTGTTCTGTGATTGTGCTACCAACCAATATCGCTCCCAGGTGATCGATCACTCGGTTATATGTGGGAAAGCTCTACAGCATGTCGCAGGCGACAGCACAACACTCTCAGCCGACATAGTCATGCCATCGACCTCGCTGTATATCCCGTCGCTTCCAGTCCAACCCGCTCCTTGTTGCCGGCTCCAGAACAGTCGAGCTCTCTATACCTTAGATCTGGGTCTTGTTATGAGTTGTCGTCGTAATACCAACAGGCACGGCTATAGTATACG
This sequence comes from Zymoseptoria brevis, assembly GCA_000983655.1. Classification (NCBI taxonomy): domain Eukaryota; kingdom Fungi; phylum Ascomycota; class Dothideomycetes; order Mycosphaerellales; family Mycosphaerellaceae; genus Zymoseptoria; species Zymoseptoria brevis. The sequence goes on from JYJE01000842.1 coordinate 100,894, forward strand.
TTTCAGAATTCAACAGCCATGACAATAGCTCGACGCACTCGGATTCGGTTGACGGTCTCGCATTCGGACGAGAGGTGTTAGCGTGGCATCTCGTTCTGAGGGTAAAGACAGCCATCGAGGGAGGAATAACGAGTAGACTGATGAGAGAGACGGAGGACTCGTGTATATATACACGGTGATCCTATCCGAGAGCAAAAGCGCAAGCTTGCTGCAATGTAGTAGACAGACTAGAGAAGAGTGCATTGGGAGGAAATGCTCACGGAGACCGCTCCAGTCGGCGTTTTGTCATACTATTCCTCCTCTCGCGTGAACGATTCGCACGCGGAAGTAGAACCCGCCGAGTCAGCCGCGCATTTTCATTCCGGGACTTGAAGCTGCCCTTCCACGACTCCACCTTGTCCCTGAACCATTGTCAACGTTGGATGCGCGACCTGAACTTCCGGGCGTGGCAAATTCGTGCCATTTTGTCGTCGGCCGTGAGGTTTACAGTGACGAAGAGAGCACGGCGAGATAGTGCTGCGATATGCGAGCTCAAACGACTGCTTCCTCGCGACAGGACAGAGCTGAGACCATTGCAAGGCCACGCCTTGTCGAGCCAGATTCGGCAAGAAGAACAGAACGTCTGCAAACAAGGAACAACGTTCTCGCTGGGAAGCCGATCCTGTCTGCATGGTATGGTAATACGTTCACCATCGGGACATTCAGCAGTCCCGAGATTGAAGATTAACCGTCGCCTTGTCGTCTCCTCTGTGTGTGGTGTGAGAAAAGACGCGCCACGCGAGCTAAACGGGTGAACCAGCACGCATCGCGAAGCCAGCTCCGCGGGACCTCCTGGACGCCAAAGGCGAAATTACCATTTCTGGTCGCATCGACATATATACCCTTTGCCTTGCCGTTACTCACTTCACCGTTCAAACAGTTCACATCGTCTTTTCCCATCTCCCAACGGCATTCCTGTTCACACACTCTTTCAACGTCACTCCTTCATACAGCACTATCAACCCTTCTACACTCATTTCGATCAACTCAAGGCTCTGGTCTAGCACATTCTTTACTTGCATTCAACTCTGCCAAATCACACACTCAAGATGCACGCCTCAACAGTTCTCGCTGTCCTTGCGACAGTCGCCAACGCAGCTTTGGCGCCTGCATACGATCCAGCATCCTCGATCTCCAGCGTCGAGCAGGCTGCCACAGTTTCTGCTCCCGCCTATGATCCGGCGTCCTCAGTCTCCAGCGAGGAGCAGGCCGCCACACTGTTCGCCCCCGCCTATGACCCAACATCTTCAATCTCCAGCGCCGAAGCATCTGCGACTGCGCCGCTCTACCCAACCTTGAGCAGCCAGAACGCGGGTTTCAACTTCACTATTTCCACATCTGGCTCCACAACCTGCACGGAATCCACAAACGGACCAGCAACTTCCGGCACCATCGTCACCATTCCAACAAACGTGCCAGCAGCTTCAACCACAATCATCACATTGGAGCAGGGTACTGTTGTAACGACAGTCTATGTGGTAAGTCGGCATTCACATTCGCAAGCTCATGATCAAGACTAATACGTCTTTCACTCAGCCATCAGCCACTTCTCAGCCTGCCGCCGGTTCTGACGCTCCATCTTACCACAACAGTGCCGCCCTAACCAACGGCTCTCAAGTCGATGACTCCACCCAGACTCATGAACAAGATGCTCAAACTCCAGCAGCATGTATCGCCAGCACCGCGACCGTGACCGTCACCAACACCCAGACCATCACCGTTAAGCAGACCGGTGACGCACCATCCGCCGCACCCACCAGCGATGCTCCAACTCCGGATGACGCTCAGCCTACCGTCGAGTCTCCAGCTCCATCCGCAGCTCCAACCGCAGCTCCCACAGACGATGGCTCCGAGCTCCAGCCAAGCATCATCACTCTCGAACAATCTGCATCAGTCGCACCATCCACTGAGGAGGCGGACGCCACCGTCCCGGCCTACTCAACCCAGGAGGGAGACGCCACCGTGCCCGTCTCAAGCGCCAATGCCGCGACATTGACCGTCCTTCCGCTCGCGGGCGCTGCTTCCAAGTCGATCTCATACCAGAACGCTTCCGCTTCGATCACAAAGGCATACACCGGCCCATCATACGAGGGTGGTGCTTCCAGTTACGGCGTCGCGGGTCTGACTCTGGTCGGAGCATTGGCTTTGGTGTTGGCTTTGTAGAGACGATGACGCAAGGCTCTGGGAGCTATGTACATATTGATGAGTGCGTGGTGCGAAATAAAAGAATGATGGTATAGACTTGGTGTTTTTATCATTGGGGGGAGGGCGTTTATTGGGAGGAGGTGGCTGGCTGCCTTTTAGATTCCCTTGTTTGTAATCTCATTATCTATTCAACATGATTGCTCTGCATACGTTCCCTTTCCCACGTCCTGTGAGGTGATGAATTATCTGTTGTGTTCAATGATGTGGTATCGTAATTCATACTTGTTCGTGATAGTCATACTCGTGTGCAGTATCGACGCTAACGCCTTCGTCTTGCATGTCCGTCGCTTGCAAGTATCCCATTCCAACTCCGATGTAAGTCCGAAAATCAAAATCGAAGACCAAACCAAAACTTTTCCGCACACCTCATGCCACAATCCGCTCGCACGCCATGTCCACTGTCATACAACCATCATGATACCTTCACAGCCTCGTCGTGCTTCTCTGCGCTCGTCTCGCCAAGTGGTTGCTCGGTCGGTCGAGCATTGAAGGGAGCGCCGGCCATGGATCTCCTCTCTGCCCGCAATGTGAACGCCAATCAATCGTCGTGTGGGTATCATCCAATCAGAACGCCGTGCATGCGAAGAACAAAACCCGAAAACTCCCAAGGATGTGATGTTCCACATCGAATTCTTTCACGCGTGCCTTGTTCGAACCTTTGCCGCCAATCTGTAGCCCGAGCCACCTGCTTTACTTGGTGGGAGGACAAGGAGGAAGAGGCTCCTTGGGCTCCACGGGTGTCCCACCCAACTGGCGCACCTGATCTTCGAGCTGCTTGGTACGCGCCTGAAATTTCGCGTAGATGTCGTTCGCATTAGTGTTCGCAGCGATAACCTTCTTCCTACGTCTGTCACTCGTATGACAGACTTCCTCGTAGTTCGACTGCTTCTCGAGCTGAGTTTCGAGCTCCTTGATTTTGGCAGCGTCCTCCAGGCGTCGTCGCTTCTCGAGCTGGGTCTCCCTGAAGGCGGCTGCGATGTTGCCGTTCTGTTGGAGATTGCCGATGTTGCCCTTCAGTGTAGCATGCGCGGACTGCTCTGCTTTCAGGCTCCGCTCGCTCGCTTCCAGTTGCAGGTGCATATCTCCGTGGCTCTTGGTCAGGCCCTTGAGACGGTCGTTGAGAGTCACGTTCCGCTCTTGATAGCCACGCAGTGTGTAGATATCCTTGGCGAGGCTCTGGCTGTGTTCGATCTCCCACTGCAAGTCACTCTCGGCACGCTCGGCGGTGGCTTGCGCGATTTGCACGTCTTCGCGCAAGCGCAGCTCGGTCTCTTTGAGGGCTTTCATCTCGACCTTGAGTGACTGAACCTCGCTCCACGAAGCACCGCCCGGCGTGGCCATTCCAACCTCGTTCCTAGCCGGCTCTGCACTCTCTTGAGTAGGCCGCGAACCGGACGACATCGCGGCGACGCAGTTGTCATGGTCGTGTTGATCATCCTCCGCAGCGGCGGCGGCGGGGGCAGTAATTCTTGACGTGCTGCCTGTATTCTTCGCCTTCTTGCTCTGCTGACCATTATCGGGATCTTTGCGGACTCCACCGGCTTGCTTCCGAGATCGCTTCTTCGTTGGACGACCATCATCGACCTCTGCGTCGCCCTCGCTCGCCTTGTTGGCCTCATGATACGCTCGGAGGAGCTCAGCATGCTCCAGAAAGTAGTCAACGCAATCTTGTCTCGAACGACGTGGGAAGACGGCAGCGATTGCCGCGAAAGAGAATCCACGACCGCTGTAAAAGGCGCCATGCTGCGCTTCGGATTGTTGACGAAACAAGAGCTTCTCCTCCTCGTCGAAGTTGTTCCAGAAGGTATCTGACTTCACCAGTGTAGAGCTGATGCCTGTCAACCGGGCCAGCCAGCTTGGCAGGTCCCAAAGCTTGTCTTCCTCGATCCAGTCGACCTCTGGGGTGAAGTTGTCGTGCGAGTGAGGATATTCGATGACCACCATAGCCTCCAACTCAGCACGCTCCACTTGCTGCGCGGGCTTGACGAGCGGGCTGGCGAGGAGCACGTTGAAGATGCCTTCGAAGATGCCCTTGTTTCCCATCGAAAGATCTTGGCAAACCATGAGCAGGAGTCTAGCACAGAATGCCAGACAGGCCTCTTTGGTCATCGTACGACGCTGATCACGCTTGCCTTTGTTGACTTTGGTGACAAGCAACTGGGAGAAGAAGCCATCCTTGTTCTTCTGATAAAGATGGTTCGCCCACTTCGCCAATGTCAGACAAGCCTCGGGCTCTCCCGGTTGCGCTGCCATCGATGCGCACTTGAAGACATAAAGCATGAGCTTCTCGGATGCCGCGATGATCGTCTGACGGTCCACGTTGGGCCAGCGCGCCGATCGTCCAGGTAGGCCACGAAAGAATTTCTCAAGAGAATTGTCGAAGCTGTCGCTACCAACGACGTCGAGCTTGAACTGGGCGATGAGAGGGAGAAAACCATTGCTCACAATGAAAGTCATAACTTGCTTCTCGAAATCCTCACTGAGATTGATAGACGTGAAAATGCCTCCGAGCACATTGCCTTGTAGTTGAAGGGATGCTTGCTGCGCTTGACCCGGCTGAGAATCGCCCAGGCCTGCGTTCATGGCCCCAGCCTGATTGTGCTCATCTTTCGAGTTGGCTTCGTCTGCCGTACGCACGTGGCTGGAGCTCTCTCAGCCGTTGTCCGCTTCACCATTTGCTCTCTGGCGTCCGCTTTTGGCGTGACGCGACTTGCGCGTGGGGGCCATGGTGCTTGGGTCCTGATGGTAGGCTGGGAGGAAGACCAGAAAGGCGCAAAGGATGCGAGAAGATGAAGTCGGCTCGCAAGAGTCGCGCGCAGAGTCTATCGCCGTTCCGTGGCACCTGGAACGCTCGAGGTCGCAACTGGCCAGTGCACTTGGACACGCTTGTTGGTGGTGCAGGGGATTTCGATGTGCTGATGAAAGGACGCGGCAGGTCTCGAATGGCGCAAGCGACTCGACTCTGATGTGCTGAGAGTGCGCAGGGTCTTGCAACGGGAGCTGACGCCGGAGTATGCTCAACCAGGCTAGACAAGGCCTGTTCTGCTGCAGGGCTGACTGCGTCCAGTGACCGTTTTCCGTAGGCGTGGAGTGGTGGAAGGTGCCACGACGTTGTGGATGATACACGGTCGATGAAGGTGAAGGAACAAGGGAAGGTGTTCCAAAGGTCGAGGATGTCGTTGGAGGGAGGCTCATTTGCAGGCGGGCTACGTAACTTGCAACTCGCTGCGCGGTGGACGTGAATTGTGACCGTGAATTGTGACCGTGAATTGTGACCATGAATTGTGACTCCGCCTCAGGCAGAGATTGGCCGGCACGCACACAAAACTTCGTCGCTCCCCAACTTTCTTTCTCTTCCTTTCTCTCTGCACCATGACTGCGCATCGACTCAGCGAGTTTCCCACACCACGCCAACCATATGTCGGGCCTGTGCTTCCGTCTTGGGTTCTTGTCGCCAGCGATGACTGTACTCGGCTCTAAGCACTGCATCGATGCGCTTCTCTCGGGGAGTGTCATCTGGGAGTTTACTTCAAGCAGTGCGTCGATGCAACTCCCTCACGGACATCATCTGAGAGCTTAGTCGTTGTCGGTGTCGATGGGAACAGGCACGAACCGCGATTCAACGGAATCCGGAACAGTATCACCCACAGAGCACGAAAGCTGCAGAACGACCAGCGCCCAGGGACGAGGTAGCCTTCGGGCCCCTTCTCCGAATCCAATGAAACTTGGCTGGGCGTTCTTCTGTTGTCGCGCTCTGCCTGGGGTTCTTGTCGCCAGCGATGACAGGATATTCAGCTTTGCGCTGAGGTGATGCGCTCACTCTGTGGGACTTCACTGACGGCTTTATCTCTGTTGTCGGTGTCGATGGGAACAGGTACCAACCGAGATTCCACGGAATTACTGCACACACACCCGAAACAGCACCACCCACAGAGCACGAAAGCTGCAGAACGACCAGCGCCCGGGGACGAGGCAGCCTTCGGGCCCCTCCTTCGTATTCAATGAAATTTGGTCGGGCGTTCTTCTGTTGTCGCGCTCTACCTGGGGTTCTTCTTGGCGGCGATGACAGGATATTAAGCTTGCACTGGGTTGACGCGCTCACAACGTGGGTTGCTATTTTCCGGTATTATCTCTGTTGTCGGCGTTCTTGGGGAACTGGCTGCCACAAGGTTTTCGGTGCCACCAAGCTAAGAGCAGCGACAGGATGGTAGGCCGGCACGGGTCAAGGGCATACAGCTCTCCGTTTGTCCATGGGCCGCTCCTGTTGTTTGATGTTCTCTGGCTTGGGTCTTCTCGGTGGCGACGTTGGGACATTCAGCGGAGCACTGGCTTGATGCGCTCACAACGTGGGTCGCTATTTTCCGGGTTTGTCTCTTTGTCGTGCCGGTGGGGACAGGCTACGGTGCTGACATCGCTCACCGGAGCATTGCGCGACATTCGCGATATGTCGTTTTGGTATGTATACTTCCACTTTAAAAGCGCGCGCCACACGGGCGCGCCAGCTGACCACCATCTAGGCCATCAGTACAGGAGCCTGCAAGCTCGTGGCTGGAGGCTTATCAGCATCACCTACCATCATGTATCGGCATACGGTCCATTGAGTCACTCATGGGTTCGCAGCACTGCGCTTGACGAGCGGCTGCTGCTTGGAGGTGCCTAGCATGTTGTTCTCGTGATGGCGAGCGTCGTTGTCCCACTCGGGCCGGCGCTGTACTTCGATGTTGTCCATTGATGAATTGACAATAGTGGAAGTGAAGTCGGCGTGAAGGATGAAACCTTCCCTGACTAGCGCAACGTTACGTAACCAGGCGCGCTGACACCTTTGTCGCATGCCAATGTCTCCGTCGTAGAACAACACCGTAGCATCATCCTTGACCGCAATGGCCGACACAAAGCACGAAATAGAGTCAGCTGAGTTGCAACCGTGGGATGCGAAGCAGTGTGAAGAGGCTCTCGCCCAAATCGGGAAACTTCAGGCACAGGTGAATCATCGTCCAGGCCTGAACGACAGTCCCGTGTACTGATACAAAATTACAGATTGATGGTCTACGAACATGCATACCATCTATCGTCTCTCCACTGACGCAACGAGGAGCCGACAAGACTCAGCGATTTGCACAGCTACGAGCAGCCGCTGTCGGCACAAGTACAGACTTGCAAACTTTCAAGCAAGATTGGAGTTCGGAGCAGATGCAGTCCTTGCTCCAGAGAAGCAACGACAGTCTACAGAAGAACCCGGATCTGAACAAGGCGATGAATGTGCCAATGTGGGGTTGGGGTGAGGATGGCGAGTCGTGAAATGTGGTATGACATTATGCTGCTCCTCTCATCTATCAAGTTCTTGGTCAAGAATACCGCATTAACACTATCAGCCGGCATGAGTCTACCACAACATCTGCGGAGAGACATCATTACACGTTGCGGGTCTTCGTGCGGGCTATCCCATACTATCTCTTGACACGTTCCATCCCATTCTCGGTCGGTGGCCTGTGAGAACCTCTCATTACCACCAATAATCTTCGTCGTCGAACCCGTCGAACCTTGGATCGAATCCGCCGTTGACCAGAGGACGTCCGCCAACATGCTTGCCAGCCGACGGACTCACGGTCGACAACCACTTCCCGTCCCACGTCCGCCAACAGCTCGGGATAGAACGCTTGCCTCTCTCTCCTCTTGGCCTAGAAGCGCACACAAGTCAGCAAGATCCTCGAACATCTCCTCAACAACATCAACCACTCACCAATGCGCATCAGCCCAAAAGTCCTTGCGATGACCGAGATCAAAGTCCTCGTACTGCCTCGTGCGGAAGTTGTACACATTCCCATCCTCCCTCTTCGCCCACGGCATACTCTTCAAATTCCCCGGCGGATACCAATCCATATCCTCAAAGGCGCCCTTCGTCCAACCACCCGCCGCCTCTCTCGGCCACTGCATTCCCGTACTGGCCCAGTTCGTCCACCTCTCCCTCCCCGGCATCTCACGATGCAGCGTCCTCCGATCTCCATTCGCAACGACAAACACATCCGCGCCTTGGCCTGTGAACGCATCTTTCATACGACCCATCGTACCGCGGCGAGCTCCATCGACAGGTCGAACGAAGTACTTCTTCGACTTGAACTTGGGAATTTTGTGGTTGCCTTGGTACCAGCCTGGACCGGAGCGGCCGTGGGCGTTGTGGCGGATGAAGGGTTCTTCGCGCGGTGCGTGGCGGCGGTGGCCGAATTCGGGCATGAAGGGGAAGCCATTGTAGGCGTTGGTTTGGTACTCTTCGGCGTAGGCCTCGTTGTGGAAGGGTTGCGCCATTGTCCGGAGCGGCGTGGTGAGGATGGGATGGGATGAGATGGTCGAGATTATTGGTGGAGCAGCTGGCGACCGTAGTATATTGGAGTTATGGAAGAGTACGCTGGCGGCAAACATATCTGAGACAATGTTTTGCTGCAAACAAGTCCGAGCTTCGTTGTCCTTTGAGGTCGTTGAACTTCCCGTTTCGGCAAACTTGTGGGTTTGCGAGATGTTTGCAGAAGCGCTTTCGCATCCGCTAGCAGGCACGAACACATCACCCTGATCTCGATTGCATGAGGTTTGTCACAGTCATGCTCGGCGTCTGTATCGGACTCGATGGCCTTCGCGCGATCTGTTCTGTCCCAATGATATCGTACGGTTCACGAATGCGTTCAATTCCTCTCATGACTCCTCGCTGATTCCAAGAGTGCTGTCAATCGACTCGCTCCACGTTCGTCGCCGGACTTCTAGTATCCCAGACCTTCTACAACGCTTTCAATACGCTCCCAAATCCTGCCCAGCCCTAGCCAGCGTCTCCCAGACTCTTCCAGGCAACTTGTACCTGATCAATCCCGCAAAGACCATGACATCCTTTGCCGTCTGCACACAACGTTCAATCGTCTGAGCCTGCATTCCCGTCTCGAATTCCTGGTGTCGCAGGCGCTCGACCTGATTGCTGCACGCAATGACCGTCCAAACCATGACGTGGCCGATCGTGCGAGCCACTGGCACGGGCATCATGTCGAAGGCTTGCGCTTTGCTGCGGATGGCGGAGATGTTGCCTCCGGTTTCGGTGGGGATGACGTCTGATAGAGCGACGGCCTGGGAGTTGTGTTAGTGATTGAGGATATGATGAGGTGAAGATAGGGAGAAAATTACATCGACGACAGAAGCCCACTGCCCGGCTTCAAGTGCCTGTCGGGCCTTCGCTAGCAATAGGAGAACGTCGCAAGAGTCGCTGTATTTGCGATCGATGCGGTTGAGGTACATCGCGTCGCTGTTGTACAATGATTTGATGTCTTTCGCAAGCTGTACTGGATCATCAATGGCGGTCAGACTGAGACTTGTCTGGTTCTGGCTCTGGTCCTGGTTGTTCTGATCGTCGGTGTTGCGTGGCTTCAATGGTATCAAACGCGCTGGTTGATCGCCAAGTTCTGTAGTAAGCGCAAGAGACACTGCATCATTGACCACTTGATAAACCTTTTGATAGTCTTCGGCCAAGTGGTAAAGCAAAGAAGCGTCGGTCGTACGGCCCTGTTCGTCTGCTGTTCTCGCGGCCACAAGAGTGATGTGCTTGAGAAATTCCCGCTCGTTGTCGATCTTGATGAGCTTGAGGCGCTGATCGATTGCACCTTTGATGCGCTGACCATCAGCACGAATGTCGCCCAAGAGCTGCGCGAACTCGCGAGTCTCCAGTACCACCTCAGTGAGCGCTTGGTGGCAGAGCTCACGTTGCGCCTTGCCAAGTTCGCCAGTCAAGTCGGCATTCAAGCAGATTAGGGTGATGTAGTCTACCGCGGCGGTAGCGTTTGCAGTCCTGAAGTCGCGAGTATACAGCCCGATCATGCTGCCAAATGCGATTTGAGATTGCTGGCGGGTAGTGTAGGTGAGCAGGTCTTCGCTGTTATTGATGTCGCTCACGCGAAGGAGTCCGTAGTAGTCGAGACCGATGGCGAAGTGCACGGCCGACAGGTAGTTGTGAGGGTATAGGTCCGCGACAGCTTTCTCGAACAAGCCTGCGAGAATTTGCATGAAGAAGAGCGTGCTTTGAGCGTTGGCGATCTCGTTTCCAGGACCAAAGTACCGCTCTCCAACATCCCTGACGGACTGACGAACCTCTGCGAGACTGAATGCTTCATGAGCAAACTCGTCAACTCGGTTGTACTCTCGCGCCAGGGAGAATTGCAACCATAACCAGTCCATCATGTCATTGGCAATGCCTTCCAAGCTCCGTCGGCCCAAATCGCAACGGCCAATAATCTTGTAGCATGTCATGCGGTATGGATCGATGGAGTCTTCCGGTGCTAAGCGTACTCGTTGAGAATATTCGTTGTTGATTCCAGTCTGAAGGTCCGGCGGCAATCGGTGGTCGTCGCTGGCCACGTATGCTTTGAGATAGCGCATGAATTGTCGATCGATCTGGCGGAATGCTACAATGTTGTCATCAACGTACTGGAGCGCCTCGTTGAACAGTCCACAGCGGAGGAGGTAGAAGATGATTGGCCAGCAGTAGTCTCCGTTCAGCTCCTGGAGTACCTCAAGATCCGAGCCAAGTTCTTTGCGCGCAGCACAGACTCTGACAAAGCCTTTCACTCGGGCCAAAGCTGTCGGAACACCTCCCATGTTGGCCTCCCGGGGGTTCTTGCCCACTGTCGTCTCGACCTTTTCGAGGTACATGACCTCCAAGTATCTGCGCGACCCTTCGATGATGCGCTTGCGGATAGCAATGTTGGCCGCGGAGTTTTCGTTGTCATCGAGGTATGCCTGAGCATATTGTCGCTCGCGGACCACACCACGCTCAGAAACGTTCTCCTTCGTTACATCCTCTCCTGTCATGTAGACAAGTGCCTTGAACGCAGACACCAGCAGTTTGTCGCCCTCGCCCTCGGATTCTTCTTCAAGCTCCGCAAATCTGGTAAGGAGCGGGTAGGCCTTCTCTTGCAAGCGAGCAACATTGAGATCCTTCACCTTGTCCGAGTATTTCTCCTGCTTCTTACGCAAGATGCCATCCTCGGGAGCTAGGCGGAAGCCCTCAGCAGGTGCTTTATCCGCGACATCGGCAAATACGCTGCTCCTTCCACCACGCGAACCTGCAGTTCCAATGACAGACCTGGCCATTCCTGAGATCCCAAAGCTCGACTGGCCGGCTGCTGTCGAAGCCCTTCCGACACGTCTTGATGACCGTCCAAATGTCGATCTTCCCCCAGCTGTAGCCTGCTCGTCCTGAGATTGTGGTCGCTTCAGTCCAAAATGTTCATAAATTCGCTGGCGATGCGCGTCCCAGTCCACACCATGCAGTCGTTCCTCGATCATTTGATCAAAGTCATCATGCGCCCTTTGAATATGGCTCTCCACCATCTTCTGAAAATCGCTCTGGTATGTTTGTGCCAGCGTCTCTTTCACTCCTCCAACAGGAATCTCAGCTGGCTGCGGCTGCGAGGTTCGAGGACCGACCAGATCGTCCAGGTCGCGAAGCGCTTGGCTGGTGTTGACGCCCGAGGCGGAGAGCAGATAATGGGCACGCGCATCGGTGAAGCCCTTCCCAAGGTTGCGCACCTTGCGGGCGATGTCTTGCAGGCCGAGTTGTAGTTGCGGTTCATCGTTGTTCGTTCGTTTTGTACCGCGTTCGAGGAGCGCCTGGAAGTATGCTGGTGCTGGCGCCGGAGGGCCCTGCGCGGACTGTCCAAGCTGCGACATTGTATGGCCCAATGTATTGTGATGCCAGCGGGAACGTTGTAATGTTTGTGGATGGTCGATGGGCGGACGCGAATTGAGCTAGCTCTCGGCTCGCGTATTTTTCCCAGCTGTCGCTGAAAGTCACTCTGGCTCGTAATTGTCTTGGGAGTTCGGCTGAATTTACTCGAGCGAACCGACAATAGATTCAAAGCAGCTTTGAGGGATCACTTGGGTTGTCACGCCATTGTTATAGATTGGAAAGCAAGTCACTTCCGCAGTGTAAGGAAAATCGCTACTAAGGACTTTCATTCACGTTGTGGGGTGTGAACTTTCATTCCACGCTATGCTGCCGACACGGACGACTGTTTCTCATGCCATTGACTCCGGAAAGCAGAACGCTCAGGATATTCATACAGCATAAACACATATTCCTCGCTTGGAAGACCTCCTCGCCTGCACGGACAATGTCGAACGCCAGAGGGCCATGCTGGCAACAAGCCATCTCTCTGGTATGCCATAACCGCACCAATCGTGCCCCTCAATGGCACGTCTTTCTCGAGATCCGGTCTTCGTGACACCGCAACAATCAAACCATAAGTCTTCGTGTGGAGCCTTACTATGGCCGCCAGCTCTGACCACGGTTTCCGTTGTCCCGGTATCTGCCTCGTCCGCCATCATCATATCGATCCCGTCCACCTCTGCCACCTCCGTTGTAAGATTGTCTTCCGTCTGAGTAGGACTGCTGCGGACGACGCTGGTTGTTGTAGTAGCTGTCCCCATAGCCACCACGATCTGCCTTCGGTCCAGCTGGGAAAGATGCAGCAGAATCGTTGTAGCCACGACGACGCTCTTCCCTCTGACGGTCCTCGGCTTCACGAGCCTGAGCATGTTCATCAAGCTCCATAATGTCGTCGACCACGATTGGATCTTCCTCGGTAGGGGCTGGCAGATCCAATGGCTGTTGTTGTTTGGCGCCGCGGAATGTGCCAGTACCGCTGGATTTCCAGTAGACGTGGAGCGTACGACCGTCCGCCTGAATATCTCAGTCAATTCCTTTCCCCTAGATGTCCCAACCCCAGATGTACTCACCTTCTTGCCATTGAAAGTCCCAATCACCGTCTCAGCTCCCGTGCGCTCGATGAAGGTCATCTCGGCAATCACTGTTGGCTGCGCGGCTACGAGCTTGCAGTCCGACATTTGTCCGCCCACATCCAACATGACGCTTTCGATATCCGCGGCCGTGGTTCCTGGAGCGAAGTTCTCCGCGATCACAACATGTGGACCTCCGGCAGCGCCCCTAACGTTGAACCCAGCGGCACCTTGTTCCTGGACCGCGCCGAAGCCATTGCTCTTAGGTTCGCTGATGAGGTCGGAGGAAGGTTGCGGGTAGGTTACGTTGGAGAGGCGGCTGAGGTCGGCGGCCTGAGCGGGACGAGTTGCGCGGGGTTGCCGTGCGTTTCGCGGAGCCGGAGCAGATTGTGTGCGTGTGAGGGAAGCTGGGCGCTGCTAGAAGAGGTGAGTACGGTAGCAAACCAGGTCGTTCATCTGCGGTCGCGTACCTTTGCGACACCGACTCGACTCGCTAGACTAGCTGGCTGCGCAGGTTTGGCACGAGGCCCAGTAGGCGTCCTTGAGCGAGCCTTTCCGAAGATCTCTTGCGCGAGGAGTTCGGCCTGGCGCTTCTTGCGGCCTGGCGACAGGAGTGGTCAGTATGCGGGGCCAAGTCATCCTCGAGCGGTTCTCTCACTTTGCTGGAGCAGCTGATCGAATGACGGAGCGGGTTTGTTGGCGGCCATTGCGACTATTGATGGATGGAGGGGAAGCTTGAAGTGAAGTGTTCGGAGTGGTGGTGCCTGTGTTGTGTCTTGCAGACGAGGTAGAGTTGTGGAAGTCGGCGAGCTCAAAGGTGGTGGAGAGTGAGTGAGAGGTTGGAGAACTTCAAAGATCAACGCGATCCGTTGCCCGTCACGCGGCTAGGGCCGGACTGAGCTCCGTCACCTCACTCTCCTGTCTCCCCTATAGGTACTTTTCGACAACGAGACAACCTTCGCAATACCGACATGGCACCTCAGGCTGTTGGCCATCGCACGATGGTCTGACCTTATGGCCGAGCTCACAGCGTGAGGTAGGTACTCGAGCCTCCTGGTCTGTTCTCCTCGCTCCCAGCTTTCGTCCTTCGCGCTCATGGCCCTTATCGACCGTCAGCATCGCATTTACTCTCCCCTATTGCATGGAAGTGAGTAAGGAGGGGCAGCTCATCGGTGCATCCTAGTCCGGCGAGGTCATTTCATGGGACGGGTGCATCCAACACAACGTCTTCCATGGCTCAATTCAGGCACCTGCCATCTAAAAGACACGTTGACCTCTTACCAATACAAGTCTCCGTGAGGTACATCGACTGCTCAATCAAGGCACCCCCTCTCGAGGTCTGCTCCAAATGACCAAGCCGTCACATTGCCCATCGATACCATCCGATTCGGGACTGTCTTCGAGCGAGATCATGGCCGCCCTGGGTGATCTGATTCACAGCAACCGCCCTGCTTATTATGAGCGGCTTTCGAAGGCGTCGTATCTCGTACGTCTAGCTGGAATACTTCACACGCAGCGGAAATACTTCACACGTTCCTCGCCCTGTGTACCTCTTCTCGGAATCGACGTGGTGTGTATATCGGACACGCACAATTCGACGCCCGCATTACCACCCGGCGATGTTCTCATTCACGCGGGAGACATGACCGCAGGCGGCTCCGTCGAGGAGCTTCAAGGCCAGCTCGACTGGCTGAACCAACAGCCTCACAGGCATAAGGTTGTGATCGCGGGGAATCATGACATGGCTTTGGACAAGCAAAAGGCTGCGGAGCTGGGGGAGACTCGCTTCCGCGGGCGATCGCTACGCTGGGGATCCGTCATATACCTGGAGCACTCGGCGACCACTTTGAAGTTCCCTGGAGACATCAGTCTGAACGTCTACGGACACCCGGAGACCAGAAGGAATGGTTCCTGGGCCTTTCAATACGATCGAGACACCGACATCTTTACGAATCGGATTCCAGAAGATGTCGACATACTGGTCACGCACTCACCGCCACGGTTTCACCTCGATGAGGCTGGGCAGGGCGATGGATTCCTCTTGCGCGAACTTTGGCGAGTCAAGCCCTTGCTCCATATCTTTGGCCACATGCACAATGGTTATGGCCAAGAAAGGCTTTCACACGACCTGTTCGAACGTTATTACGCAGACATATGCGAAGGAAAGGCTGGTCTTTGGGCTCTGTTGCGAATGCTCATCCTAGTGCTTCAGATGCTGGTGACCAGCACGGATCGCGAGCTCGAACAGACTATTTTGGTCAATGCAGCTGCTATTGGAGGTCCAAGGGACGCAGATCGACGACCTGCGCAGGTTGTACATCTGTAATTGTGATAATAGGCCAGTGGATTCTGGGGCGGCGGGCCCTTGCTTCAATGGCTTCACGGTTCTCGAAAGTCCTTCGACTGTATCATTGTTCACAGGTATCTTCCCAGGACACAAGCCGACACGAACCGACATCGGCCACGAGGCCACGGTCTAAATCCCCCCTGGATTGATATCATCCGCGTTCACGGCTTCGCCACCATGCTGTGCAGGCTCAGGAAGATCTGCTTCGTAATCGGAGTCATGGCAATCCTCATAGTCTGGTCATCGTGGACGTCGGTCGAATCAGTGGCAGAATGGAGACCGAATTTGACCAAGGTGGACCTGAAGAATCCCATGGGCGCCCTCTCCAAAACGCCTGAGATCTCTCCGTCAAGAGAGGATGAGCAGTCCGGGAGAGAGGAAGAGGTGCCTGCGAGCGGGAAAGAGAGCGACGTGGCAAATGCAAAGAAGGAAAAGGAAGGGGAAGAGGCCGCGAGGCTGAGGTCTGACGCTGGAGAGGAGAAGGCGAAGAACACAAGCGGGGCGAGGAAACCAAACGATGCCGACAAGAAAGCTGATGGCAAAGGGAGGCCCCAAATGCCCCATGCGCCAGGTTATCCTGACCCTGACCCCAATGATGAATTCAACGAGATCAAGTTCAAGTTCCAAAACGATCTGGAGACATTCGCCATGCCCGACTTTAACGCCCGCTTGCTCCGCCGATACAAGCCTCACAACTTCCATGGGCCAGGGCACGAGACATTTGCGACTGTGTACGCCACTCGGAATGCGACACTATACGATCCTTACTTTGTCGCAGCCCAGCAAATGGCGTATCGTCTTCTATGGGATCCCAATTCAAAGTCCAATAAGCATCCCTTGACGGTATTCGTCGCTCGCTTCGTCGAACAAGATGAACGGGATCTGCTCCAAGCGGCAGGCGCCATTGTTCGAGAACTTGATCTCATCGAATGGCACCCCGAGGCACAGACATACGCGCGCTGGCGCGATCTCTTCATGAAGCTCAACATGTGGGACCAGACCGACTTCTCACGAATTTCTTTTCTCGACCTAGACGCTTTCCCAGTGGCAAACATCGACAAGATCTTTGACATCGCGCCTTCGAAGAAATGCGACAAGTCAAAGCTTCCTGACGAGGACAAGTCGAAAGTCAAGGACATCTGCAAGTACACCTTTACGGGTACCCAAGTTCCTGGCTACGGTATCAATGTCGGAGTCATGGTCTTCTCGCCGAACAAGGCCATGCACATGAGACTGTTGCGCTTGATGAAGGACGAAAACAAGTACGATAGCAAGATGGCAGAGCAGACATTCCTGTCGTATGCGTATTCGCCAGAAGGTCCGTTCTCACCCAGCTTTATCTCCCGCGAATGGAACGGATATTTCCCGCAACCTGGCGATGAAGGTGCTTTCAAGACCGTCCACGAGAAGCTGTGGTCCAACATCGCGCAGATTCCCTGGGCCCGGGATTATTTCAATGGAAAATGGGCGAATTTGCTGGAATTATACGCGAGCGAGTCGTTCGTCGAGTTGAGAAAGGCAGATGCTTTGAGAGAGTACTAGACTGAGATCTGAAGAGCTCACTAGGTAACAGCACAGCGTTTCTCAGCAGTGAGATGTATCAAGAAGAGGGTTGGATCGCGACCTTGTTGGTCCACTGCATAGTGGGCATCCTGGTGTACAGAATCTGCCACATAAAAGAACGACATGCTTCGACACATTACGGACTTTCCAAGAAGAAGCGGCGACCGAATTCAGCGATTCGCGTCGCGAAGCCCTTCTCTGCGGGTTTGCGAAATTATGGCGGACCGTGAGGCTGGGCGCTGTTTCCTTCATGGCAAACCCACGTTTCAGATGTCACTGCCCGATGCTGCAATGACTGACATCTACACCAGGAAAGCACATGCACTGCCGCCTAGCTACCAGATTCCAGGGCAGTCAACAACGCGAACCTTCTCCAGACAGGCTCAGCCGAACTCGTCGAGCAAAACAATTGCAACCTTACCTTAGACGACAAGCATGACCTGAAAATACGGTGACCATGCCACAACGAGAGGACATCACCACACCACAGCTCGAACGGGGCGATGCGTTCTCACTTTCGCCTTCGCCCGCTCGGGACGCTCTGCAAGGTACTTGGCTCGATGAACCGCTAACAAAAATGTCTGACATTTCGACAGGAAACCTCGATAACACCCTGTCTTTGACTCACAAGAAGTCGTGGTTCGGCAGCGCTCGTGAGACTTTGTCCCGTGGTGCCCTGTCTGCAAAGGGTTATATCGATGCACTGCGTGGAGAGACTTCCAGCCGAGCAGGCGATGGGTAAGTCTGATTGAAACCTCATTCTTTGGTCTGGCTCAAGATCTCACCAGCCCCAGCAGCATTTTCGAAGACCGTATCGATGCCATCCTCGCCGAAGAAGATTCCGTCGGCGATAGTGCACAGGACACGAGCTCCCTCACGCCGCTCCGCCCTTGCAGCGACCGCCAACGCAGCTTCACGCCCAAGACCGCAATGACTTCGCTCCGCCACCACGTTCATATGAGCTCCAGATCCCGTCAGAAGCGCGGTGCTTTGGCCGAAATCACGGGAAATGAAGTCCAGTCCAAGTATGGAGGTGCCGGAGGACCAGAAAACTTCGGTCTGGAAGGTCAGGATAGCGAGGACACCTCTCGGAAAGGCGAAAGCAACGATCTACCAGCCAAAGGCCACGGCCGCAAGTCGAGTCTGGGCAAGAGTCTAGTTGGAAGCATTCGACGCATGACAATCTCACCTCGCAGTGGCTCGCCAGCCAGAATGAGCCGTCCCTCGCCAACGAAAGCGGCTGCTGAGGTGCCGCTTCCATCGTCACCGATCAACATTCCTGCTCCATCTTTGTCTCTCGATCTTGAGCATGGTGCATTTATGCCGTCGAACTTTGGACAATCGCCGCCTGAGACGCGCGCAGATGGGTTGATCGGGCTCGCGGCTCCAGGCATCGCAACTACAATCAAATCTCCGACCTTTTACATTTGTGTGGCGACTGAAGGACCATTTAACAATGTCAGCTCCACAATCCGGAAGCCAGTATCGCCCTTTGCGGACTTCCCAGCGGACGAGTCTGGTATTGTCTCGCACGATCATGTACCTACTACTCCGATGCCTGAATCCACGTTCAACTTCGAGCTGGATGGTGCGAAAATGGAGGCGACGTCCGAGCTCTTCGAGAGAAGCGTCGATCGGGCGGGAAAGAAGACCGAGAAATCTTTGAAAAGGATGATCTCACTCGACGGCATAGCCAAGCAGGGTAACGGCAATTCCGTCGTAACACCGGATTCCGTTGGTCATGGTCTCCTGGGACCAGGGATGCCAAAAGAACTCCGGCATGAGAGCTCGTTAACCACGATCGAGTCTTGTCCTACCGACATGCCCAACCTCACTCGTCAGTTGGCCCGGCTGCAAGATCCCGAAGCCGGCCATCGCGATCCGAAGGATGGTGAGTGGAAAAGCGACGATCCTTTCGCCCCAGGAAATGTGGTTGGTGATGTCGGACGGTCTCCCTCGTCGGACAGAGACATCAAGCTGCCATTTCGTCCCAAGATCATGGTACATGCTGTGGACTCGCTTGAGCCTCGCACTCTGAGTGACGAGTCGACTGTGCTCAACACTTCGACCGATGTTGAGGACGTGGCTGGTAAGTAATATTCTCGCAGTCCTTTGAAGGTTGCCACTAATCATGCAGCAGTCTACCAGCTGCCAAAAGAGTGTGGATCCCACAAGCATGTCGAACATGCCGATGAGTGCGAACCATGGCCTGTTTATCGATCAGTGGCAGAGGAGCTCCACGTGCTGAAGTCGCGCACCAACTTTCGAGACTCTGAGCTGTCCGGATCAGGCGACTATGACGACTTCAACATCAGACATATGTTCCCGGCTCTCATTGATCTCGACGATGTTGCAGTGTATGATGATGCTCGGTCCGACGTTGTTGAAACTGAGCCTCTTCCGGGCGCTGACACGGAAGACTCCTCACAGTCGCCTGTGCAGCTGATGTCCAACGTCTACAAGCGCCTTTCCACCTCGCAAACTCCCAGTCCAGGTCGAAGTCGTGCTAGTACCACTCACTCGACGGATGTTGGAGACATGTTTTGGAACTTCGCCGTGAGAGACTGGGTACAGGCTGGCGGCGAAGGACACTGCATAGTTTCGAATGAGGGTCCATCACCTATCCAGGCTATTGCAGAGAGGAGCCAGAGATCATCAGACGAGAGCCAATTTGACCGAGCAACGCCAGAAGTGAGTCCTTCTGTCAGCAGTCCTGGTATAGGCAGCCGCCTGGAACACGACCTGAAGAGATCAAACCGCAACATGCGATACAACGCTTTGTTTGACTCGCATTCAACTCCGCGGCACGAGTTCGACGCCGATGAGTCCGAAGTCATCCAGCCCCTTCGCCCAAATCTCCAGCTGGTCACACGCAATCTTGCAAATGGCAGCAAGTCGAGCATTTCCTTGATCGGCTGCGTGCCCAACAACTCTTCCGAATCGGACCTTGGCAGCAAAGGAGACGAGGCGTCTGATCGCTGCGAGCGGCGAAACGACTCTCTCACGCAAACGTCGGAAGAGCTTGAGAAGAGCTTGCAGCAGGTAATTGCAGAGCACTACGTCTTCCAGATCGCCATGGCGGGCATTGGTATGGGCGAGCAGTACGAAGACCTGCCTGATCTACCGACGTCTGCATCGACAGCAGCCGCAGGATCCGAATTTCGTTATCGGCAAGAAGGGTATGAGAAGCTACCGAGCAGGGCCATTTCTCCTGGAGGAGCGCAATGCAAGAGCGATGCCGGTCTTCTCGAAGAAGGCTACAAGGATGAAGACGAGGACGTGATCCACGATTCCGACTTCCAGGTCACCAATAAGGGCCAGCCGAAAGAAGTTGACACTCTCGACGAAGCGCTGGAAATGTTCCGAACCTACAGCCATCCGCAGCAGGAGCTTCATGAACAGTACATGGCTTCTGAGAACGGAGCAGATGAGGATGCCATTTCGCCGGTTCGTGAGGGATCCTGCGAGGCGGCTCCCTCTCCGAACACACCGAGTTCTGTTGGAAAGAAACGACTTCCGGCGAGATACCACAGTCAGAGAGGAAGGAAGAATTGATTGGAACAGAAGGTCTTGGACATTATCCCAAATTTTTATCAGCAGCACGGCATTGCACCTCTCGACTCGAGTGAGATAACAACGGGCTCACATACCTTGCAGCAGCGGTACATAGCAACAATCGATTCATCAGCTTTACTTGTGGTCAAAATTTGGATCTCATTCATACGGTACACTCGAGCTAACACGCAGACTCCAAGAGCCGTGTAGGCTTTCGACGTCATGAGGCCAAGGACGAGCTTATAGCTTCAATTGCCGATATCGCTTATCATTGCCATTGACATCGACATTGTGACTCGGCACATCCCATTCGGTCTCTCTAACAGTGTCGGCAAGCACGTCCACAAGGGGTTGCAACATTATACAAATTGTGCGTTACACTCCAAGCCCACGTCCACCTCTCCATTCCAACTCGAAAGTCCACGCCAACGACACCACGACAATGCCAAAATCCGCCTCCTTCGACGTTCTAGGAACCTGTTTCGAGTTCGAGCCCGCCATCAAAGTAATACAGTCCCGCCTCCAAAAACAACTCGCCGCCTACTCCCTCGATGCCACAACTCTCTGCTTCTCCTGGTTCTTCGCCGCCCAGCGCGACTTCACCTACACCTCCCTCTGCGACAGCTACACGCCCATTGCCAAGATTCTCCAATGCACATTCAAGCGTGCCTGCGCCGTGGTCGGCATCCCATTATCCGAGGTCAGCGACGAAGACGTCGCGGCTGTAATGCAAGCCGTTAAGAACCTCTCCCCACGACCCGGGTTGAAAGCCTGTTTCGACGGACTGAGAGAGGCAGGGTGGGACGTCTACGGCGTGACGAATGGAGGCCAAGAGACGAGTTTGCGGTACTATGAGCTTGCGGGTATTGAGCTTGACGGCGAGCACTTGCTCAGTTGCGATGAGATTCAAGTCGCGAAGCCGGATGTGAGGGTTTATGCGAGGACGAATGAGTATTTGAGTGAGAGGGGTTTGGGCGCAAAGGGCGATGGGGAGAGGTGGTTTGTGGCGGCGCATGCGTGGGATTTGTTGGCGGCGAGGAAGGCGGGGTTTAAAACGGCGTACTTGAGGTTTGAGGAGTGGGATGGGGTGGAGGAGGTTTTTGGGACGTTTGATGTTGTGGCGGACGGGATGGAGGAGTTATTGGAGAAGATGAAGAAGGTCTGAGGAACTGCATCTCCGTGATCGGAACAATGAGCATTCCAGTGTCACAGAAGCAACGAAGTGTACAATGAAAACGTGCTTTTCTTCTCGATCTATCGCAAACAGGAACACTTCCGTCAACCGCATCAATCCAGACTGGACCAACTCGACCTGCCCTCGCGGGCAAAGAGTCGAGGCCACCGTCCCCCATCATGCTGTCGCCATTGCAGAACAGGCCATAGCCAGCGAGGCACCACCAACTCGACCAACCTCTTGCGAGGCTGGGAGTCTGGGCAGGCCAACATGCCGACGAACTTTCCGATCTTCCATATGTCCAAAGCACAATCTCGTGAAACCAACTCAACCTGCTTCAAGAAGCGAGGAGTCCAAGTGACACTCCAGAACAAATCTCCACCAATTTTGCTTCATGCATCTCCATGCATAGCCATGCATTCTTGTGCATTTTTGTGCATCTCCATCCCGGTGTACTGTTCGATCCGTCTCGGTACCCAACCATGAAATGCGTCTTCATCGAAACGCTTCGTTCCTTTCCTTCAGGCGCATCATGCGCCGGAAAAGACCAGAAAAGCGCAAAGTCCCGCAACAAATCAAAACGCCATCGCAATGCCATGCCATTCCATGCGGTCTGTCATGTATTCGACCGACCTCCTCATATCTTACAATCTTGTGATTTCATGCCGCAGCCGAGGTGAGGAAACTGAATTGGCCTCCACAGCCGGCGCCGATGATCTTCTGATCCTTCACCGCGGTGTTCTCGATGCAGGTGGCAACGATCACATCATCATCGGTACCAAGACCGGTCTGATAGTTGGCTGAGAAGCCCCAGCTCCAGGCCTTGCCCTCATCGGTAATGACGATGTTGTTGTCGGAAGAGGTGGTGACTTGGACGACCTTTCCTTTGATGGCGGAAATCTTCTGAGGCTCCTTGATGATCCTCATCGCACCATGTTCGTCCTTGATGATGACTTCATCAGGCATCTTGTTGAGCTCATCCTTGGTGAAGCCAGTCTGATTGCCATCGATGCGTCCCCAGATCAAGCAATCACCTTCAGCAGTAGCGGCCAAGCTGTGGTGTCCGCCACCCTTGATGGAGATAAGGTTCTTGCCCTTCAGAGATGGAACTTGGCGAGGGTTGACGATGACAGCATCGTCCTGTCCAGCGTTGTCCATGATGCCAGTCTCGCCAAAGTTGTTCAGTCCCCATGCGTAGACATCGCCGGTCTTGGCAATGGCAAAGCTGTGGTATCCGCCGGTCTCGATGGATGTGATGCCCTTCTTGGCGCCCTTGGGCAGGCCAAATTCGCGCGGGTGAAGCCCCTCGGTCTTCGTTCGTTCTATGACGCGACGACCGAGTTGGTTCTGTTGACCTGAGCCCCAAGCAAAGACTGCGCCGGCTGTGTCCATGGCGAGAGCGTGGTTGGCGCCAGCTTTGATCGAGGTGATCTTCTTGAGGCCGGAAACGAGAACTGGGCGTTCAGCGATGTGGACCTCGGGTGAGAAGCCAAACACACCGTCGTTGCTGCGGAATGTGCCCCAGCCGTATACCTTGCCATCATCTGTGAGCACGAACGAGGTGGAGTCTCCGGCAGCGACCTGCACAAAGCGTGTGCCTTCGGCCAGCTCAGTCTGAGACCAGTCGACCTCACCGGGAGTGCTCTCCTTGGGGTTGAGGCCGTTGTCATCGTCGTCATCGGAGTCGCTATCCTCGGCAGCTGCGTCCATGTCTCTCAGTCCGCCGTCCCAAGTGGTGTCTCTACCGAGAGTGCCTTGGTCGTTGACGCCCCATGTGAGGATCTTGTTGTCGTGAGTGAGCGCCACACAGTGCATGCCTCCAGCGGCAATCTCGACAACACCCACGGTATCTGCCTTGAGGTTTGGGTTAAGACGCGGGCGCTTCACGTCGACCGCGCCTTTTGCTGTGCCGAGTCCGAGCTCGCCAGCGGTGCCTTCACCAAAGACGTAGACGTTCAGGCGCTGGATTGGGGGCTCGTTCAGGACCGGTCCCTTGACCATGAGCTTGACTTTCTTCGCGGGTGCGGCTGGAGCTTCGGAGTCGGCCTTGCGCTTGCGCGACGTCTTTGCGGGTGCTGGTGTGTCTTCATCGCTTGCGGCGGCTTTCTTGGGCGCAGCGGCCTTCTTGGCTGGTGCTGTGAAAGGTCAGCGAATGCACGTGAGATTCTAAGGATTTGACTCCAAGTGCGCGACCACAATTCATGGCAGTATTCAGTATATCAGTCATTGGGTGACGTACTTTTCTTTGCAGCCGGCTTCTTCTTCTCTGCTACTCCATTCTCTTCAACTGCCTCCTCCTTCTTTGCACGTCCGCGCGCAGGTGCTTTCGCCTTTGTGGTGGTCGCAGCCGCGGCCTTTGCCTTTGCAGCGGCGGTCGGCTTCTTGGCTGCGGGTGCGGCTTTGGTGACTTTTGCTTTGGTGTTGGCCTTTGTGACCGCGGCGCTCGAGGCGGACGCGCCTTTGGTGGCCGCAGCGCGCTTGGGAGCCATCGTGTCGTCTGTCGTCGCTTTCTGTTTCTTGATGTACTTGATCTGAGCCACTGGAGAGAAAACTGTGTGTTAGCATGGTCGAGCCGTTGGAGGTCGTTGCGCGGCCGACGAACTGTTGTGAGGAATGCAGATCAATTACCTCTGCTTGTGGTACTCGGAGTCTTCGCTGATGGTGGTGTGAGATGGTCGTCGAAGAAGAATTGGCGGATGCGCGCGGTGTTTTGTGTGGTGGTGGTATTCAATGTGGTCGGTGAATTGTATGTGTCGAGTGAAGAGTCGAGGTCGAGTTCGCGATTGTTGTTGAAGCTCCAATAATTTCAAGACGCGCTAGTTCTAGTTCTAGTGAGAGCTTCTTCCGGACCCACTTCCGGCTCGTCATTGTCCTTTACTCGCACGAGATGATCGACTTCACCTCGACATTCCCGTCACTGCAGTTGGTTGAGAACGAGGTCATTGACGGGAATCGCCTACCACAGAGACTGACTATGGCAGGTGACTGGAGTGCGCATATGACTGTTTGTATCGACATTCTGATGCCTGGAGAGCTTGAGAGGATGGGAGCCTCAACCCGAAGGACGCCTTACGCCAATATATGAGGAACGACATACAGAAACAGCACCAATTACCAAGCCGTATAGCCTCCATCAATCACCATGTGCGAACCCGTCATTAACGAAGAAGCATCGCTCAGCATGGACAGTCAAGGGCTGTAGGTATTCACTCTCTTATGTTCCATGTCGCAAGACTCGCTCGCTTTCAACTGATTTCGTTCAACAACGGCGCAACGAAACACACAAAGCTCGCAACACAGCATCACACACCCTCGCTCACGATGTTCTCACCGCAGTAGAACCGCCACCTCGATCGCGAAAGCGAAATCTCCAACGCTTCGCTCGTGTCGGTGACTGACTCAATGACGTCGCTGATGGCTCGCTCGCTCCGTGCTGCTGGCGATTTGACTGGCTTGGAATTCCTCGACGACACCGCGCTGAAGAAATATGGACCAGAGCAAATGCTGTCTCGCATGCTGTCTACGAAGAGTTACATCTCGACCAACTCTTCGCAAGCTGCTCGGGAACAAGACGCTCAGGATGTAGGTGTGAGTACTGCGCGTCACGTTGGAGAGGGCCAGTGCGGTATCGTGTACGCACTTCAGGGTACCGATTTCGTTCTCAAGATCCCAAAACAGGGCAAGGCAGATGAGCTGTTTGAAGATGTGAAGATGCACAAAACGATTGAGGAGGCTTTCGAGAGTCTGAGGTTCAGAGTGCGACCTGACATCAACATCCCTCGGTTCGGCGAATGGATCCACCCGAGCAATCAGCAGTTCTGGAAGGGTCACCTGTCCTCGTTCCCGCCTGGCACCAAGGAGACTTATGGACTGCTCTCTGCTCGTATCTTCCCTTTGCCTGAGCCTGTCCGCACAGCCATCTTCAAAGCATTTGCTCCGGCCACGATGACCAAGTCTAGCACTCAAATGGCGGCGCTGCTTACGGAGTCGAAGAACAAAGACTGCCTAGTCCGCATGTACCTTGGTCGCCGGGCGGAGCGCAAGCCTTCTGACAGCTTCAAGCTTCGCAATTTCGAGCTCTTGGTCAACGAGGCTGAGTGGCTTCGCCTGGACACCTCAGCATTTGCTGACACCCTCGGGCGCACACTCGCTGCTTTGCATTGGCAGGCCGGTGTCGACGCCAACGACGTTGAATTCGTGCTTGGTAGCTCGCCTATGATTATGCCAGCAGCGACAGCGAGCGACTACAGCGAGCGTACCAAAGACGATGCCAGATTCGTCAGTCAAGGCCTTGACTTCACCAAGCGAAGTGTGAGACTCTGGCTGCTCGATTTCAACCGGTGCCAAAAGTTCCCAAGATCTGATGCCGGACTCAAGCTTATCATTGATGGCTTCCTCTGGAACGACCCCTATTATCCACGACCAGGATCTAAGAACGAAAAAGATCAGGCGCTTTGGCGCACTTTCAAAAGCGCGTACCTGGAGGAGAGCGCTGAGCTGCTGAAAGTAGTGCAAGGAGAAGAGAGCATGGC
This sequence comes from Zymoseptoria brevis, assembly GCA_000983655.1. Lineage (NCBI taxonomy): Eukaryota > Fungi > Ascomycota > Dothideomycetes > Mycosphaerellales > Mycosphaerellaceae > Zymoseptoria > Zymoseptoria brevis. The sequence continues at coordinate 127,076 of JYJE01000842.1, forward strand.
TGATGCCTTCATCAAAGGTGTTGAGGCGGACAGACGGGTCAGCAGCGGTTCGCTGTTTTGAGGTGTTCGCGGACAAGCAGCTGTGGAAAGGTGCGGGTGGAGCATGTTACAATGCGGCCGAAACAACGCTGGATGTGTGCCGAACAGAAGCGGCGAGTGTGCGGTTTGCCATGGTGATTGCGAGGGGTACTATCAGTCGGGCAAAGCGGTTTCTGATGCTTTCGACTGGCAGGAAACATACTATTGGCGCCTCGTATGGCGAGTGTCTTGGAAAGTTCAAGGCCGAGCCCTTGATGAGGTCCTCCAGTCACGACATAAACCCGGTCTTTGACCTGTCATTCCAGTTGTCAGCTGAATGGTAAGCAGCGGTGCGAGGGTCGATATCAGTCCGTCTCACACCGAAAATGTTTGCCGCACTGGCGTGCTTTGGCTCGTGGGCGCTCGATGCGAGATAGCGTCTAGCTAGGGTCAAGAAGCTAACCTCCGTCGTTCGGATCCAGACTCGTCCGAACCCCTGGTAGCAGACATTCTGAGTTGATGTCAGTTGATCCGATGTCGCTTTTACCGGGCTTGACCTTGTCTTTCACTGCCGGCCACTCCGGAAACCAGGACGTGGCTTAGCACACGATGATCATGGCGATAAGAATGACACAGAGCGCGAGGAAGAGAAGTCATTTCTCAGCTGCGAGAGGCGACAACCATGTCCATCGCCATCCCACGTTGTATCCATGTCTCCAGTGCGGGGTGAGCAAAATTCTACACCCCCCCCCGTTTAAGAAGACCTAGAACGGAGTGGGAATCCAGAAACCAGGATTGCCTGAACACTATTGAGACAACGCGGTGGGCTGACAATCCTGATGCATGCTGACCTGGACAAGGATTGTCTCCAAGTAGTAAGAGGCCAAGAAGCGGAGCTGAAGGACCCGAAATCCCCGGAGGGTGTGAGGCACCGCACCGCACGTTGTTCCTGAAGGTCATGCTGCTACGTTATAACAGCTGCTTTGTGCCGATGGTCTAATTTCTCGCGAAACTCGATGGATACTCTATCTTGTCGAAATATACAGACCCGTGCAAGTTCGGAACCGGAGCATGAGCAAGCGAGTCGATGAGAACGAAAGTGTATGGTGTCATTGCTATGCTTGTCCGCAAGGACTCGAAAGTACGCGAACTGCTAATAACCGGGCACCGCGAGCAGTAAACGGACCTTGATGTTTGGGTCTGGATTTTCAGTCTTTCCATCTGCCGGCCGCACTCCAGGAACTGTCCGCACAATAAGAATCCGCATCCAAGCCCTGAATAGGAGTGTTGGCCCTCTTAGAATCTGTGTACAGCCTGTCGCACGCATACGGGAATTGGCGAAGAAGATTCTCCACCAATGTCCGCAACTCAATCGTGTCGACAGGGATCCCATGCCGGTTTCGCTCCTATGCCGGTCAGATACGTTACCATATGTCTCGGAATCCGATGGCAGAGTTCAGACCTCGATGAGTTGACATACCCGACCCACATGTCTCGATCCTCCGCGAAGTCTCCGCCAATCCATTGACCGCTGACTATTCACCCACAGGTCCTGTCCCTCGAAGCATGAATCGGTGTCTGCCCTTTGAACGATTTCCAGGCCAAAACGAGCTCGAGAACTCGTCGACACAGTCTGGAGACGGCATTGATTAAGCTTTCGACAGCAAGCGCTGTCCCTGCATGCAGGAGACAGCTGTCGCTGTTATACGAGATACGCTGACATGGACGTAACGTGTGCAAGGAGGTTGTTGGATTGCCCCGTGTTTGGTAGCGCCTTGGCACTCCCCCCTCATCGCTGTATTGCAACAACACCACCACATTTCTCAACAACCACACGTGCTATCAACATTCTGAGTAGGCCATATTGAAGAGCACATTCGGTTTAGTCAGACGCGATGAAGAAAGCGCTCGTGTAAAATGGTGGTGGTGTTGTAAAATCCGCAGATGAACGCACTGGAGTAGTCACCGCTTACACCTTGCCTGAGGTTACAGGGGACAAGGAACCAGACCGATTGAGTGATTCGAACTCTTGGTATACCCCTGGCCTTACAAGGAGGGGTGGCTACTCCGATGTTCACGCGCTGTCTCGGACCGGGTATCGGGGGCCATAGTGGATAGCCTGTGGTAGAGTCTTGTAAGCAGTGCTAACAGCGTACATAAAGTCCTCCTTTCCGCTCATCTGAGACCCGCAGTCAACGCTTCCCTCTGCGCTTCCCTCTGTCTCCTTCCCTCCGTGGCCTGACCTTGATCTTCGCCACGACTTCCTGCAACGACGAACAATTCTGTTCGAGCATCCTTCTGCCGCAAATATGCATCTCGCTTCGCTGTTGCTAGCTATGTGGATTGGGAGCTGTCTAGCTAGCCACTTCGTGAGTGTTATCGCCCAACCATCGAATCCTTGCTTCGTTCTAACTAGTTGTCCTCCAGGTCTGCGTCGAAAACGGCGACTTTTTTAATGTTGAACGCACCGATGTGATTGGTAGCGGAGTTGACGAGACCAACGTTTGCGATCAACAGCCTGGCTGCTGCCTCGACACGCAGGACAATGGCTCGCAAGCGGCATTCTACCGCTGTAAAGAGGTACGTTCTTAAGGACTTCCGGTTGTTCAACAGCCTGACAAATGTTCCTAGGCTTTCAGATGCGACCAAAGGAACTCTCGCTGCGTCCCAGACAAGGCCACCGGATATGCGACCTGCAATTGTGATCGTGCGGGCCATCATTCGTGCTAGACCTGCGCGAGCGTGGCAATGCACCGGCACACTTCACCTGTCAACGAGTATGCTCTCAACTCCTTGAGAATCTTTCTGTTCGTCAAGCGCCTGACAAATGTTCCCAAGCTTCCAAATGCGGCCAAAGAAGGGCTGGATGTGTGTCAAAAGAGAACGGCGATTTTGCGGTCTGCAGTTGTGATCGCGAGGGACATGCTAGTCGGGAAGGGTGCTTTCCAGGCTTTTCCAGGCATAGCAAAGGTATCTTTTCAATGTGACTGCAGGGTTTTCAACAACCAAAGTATTAGATCATGCACCTTTCAGTGTCCTCCTCCATCCTCGACTAGCTTCGCAAATACTGCAGAACCGCCTCGGACCAAACCACGCCGCGCTTGTAAAAGTTCATCTCCGGAACACTGCCCAGTGATAGGCCTTCGATTGCCGCGGCCAACTCGTTTGCGTAGCCATCGTTCTTGACATCCTCCAAACGGTACTGATACGTCTTGAACGAAAACACAATCGCCTTGCTCTGTGGAAGTCGAAATAAGGTCTGTCGTTCCGACCTTAGTCGGCAATTCTCGACGATCACCTCTCGCTTTTGTTGCTCAATCGCATCCAGTACCCTGGTGCTAGATCCATTACCCTCTGTCGATGTACTGCTCGGCCCGTCACTCGCTTTGTCGTTATGAAAGTGCGTTCCGCCCTCCAGAAACAAGTCCGTCACGGTCGTGATGCCCCAATTTGACCGTTTCACAGCCTTGCCGCACTCCAGTCTCGCAAAGAAACGATCCATCGACTTCTCCAGTTTCGCTGTGTACCCCGGCACGGGCGTATGGATTTCTGCAAGAGGCATACCCAGCTTCTTGCGGAGGCTGAACCCGGATGGGAAGCAGGTGACAAAGGCCTGGAGGTGATAGATCGGCAAACCGTCCGTCGAAATCGAGCAAGGCATGAGGACCAGGAAGTCCGTGTCAATGTTCGAGCCCAAGGCTCGGAGAGCTTCTACCGCGGAAAAAGGACTCAGCGGGATGATTACATTGCTGGCCCCGTTGAGGAGGCCACCATCGGCACCACTTTGTCTATAGTAGATCTGGGGATAGCGCGTGGGAAGGTATGTCCTGAACATCCAGTCGTGGAGTTCCAGTACCGCTTTGTCGGCGACGGGTGTCGATTGAATGGTGGCATCCGGATGATCTTCCATAATTGATTGGCGGACCTGCATTCTTGAAGCATAGGTATTGTCCACGGCGACAATGTCGGAAAGAGTGATGTTCTCTCAGGCTGGACCATTGTCAGTGGGAATAGGCGCCCACTCTAGGGTACGATCGTACCCATTGTCAGATGATACTTTGGCTTCAAGGGAGAGTTGCGAATGGGAGACGCTGTTCTCAAGTCGAAGTCCTGAAGTGGCTGGATGTCGAGATATGCATCTTCTTGCTTATCATCGTAGCTCGTTGTAGATATGGGGATGCCTCTTCGAACGTCTTTCGAGCCATGCGCCCGGATCAATTGTCAAACTATCCATAGCATTAGTCCACACAGGGAGCATATCAAGATCGATGCCGCCATCCTCCTGAACACAACATCATATGTCCATCAGTGAAGTTCACCAAGACCTCGAGTCACCCCCGCTCGATCCATTTTTGGGCGTTGAAGTCCGGCCAAAGCGGGGCTTCCGCCGCGCCTCCACCCGCCGTATGAGGAAGTACCAACCAGATCACGCCCTGCAAGGTACACTCACTGATAAAGCATGATCTCAGTGTCCTTCTGTGACGCACTTAAATAGAGCATTGCAGAAGCACCAAGAGGTCCGCTTGAAGCATTATCGTGCGAAGCACCATCGCCTTGTCCGGCTAGACGGTCCAACCATTTTGCTTCGACTCGCCACTTCATACATTCGGTGACCTGCTAGCAACACCCATCAAGCCGGGCAATAGTGTTCAAGGCTTGAGATTCTGGAAGCCTGCTGATCGTCCGGAGTGTCTTTGAGGTCCATCCTGGCTGCCCGGTCGTTCAAGCGTTCTAAGTCCAGCAGTGCGATTGAACCGCTCAAAACACTTCTCGAGGCTGGGACTATGGCACCGCCGAGCATCAAGTCTTGCCCAGGTTTGCGCATCCCAGAGGACGCGAAGTTTCGCGCTCCAGTGACGCAACAGCGCCATACTGGGCCAGGATGTAACAGAGTCATCAGACTTTGCTTGGCTTGAACAGTCGAGATATTCGCGATTGTCCTTTGAAGCAGCGAAAGGAGGGTCATCTCTCAGATTTCCTTCGGCATCCTCACCCATGTACACCTCCATGCATCAGACTCGGGCTCCAGTACTCGACTTCTTCTCCTTGCTCGTCAACCCACAACAGACCGTCCATCACCATGTCGCCAATGACGGCGATCGCTCTAGCCTTCTCCCATTGCAGATTCGCGCGCAGCATTGAAACAGTCACAAAGCCCATGATGTCGATAACTTCCAGAACTCTCGATTGATCCTGGTTCAGCTCCTTCGGCACAGATCTGATGAACTTTGTGCTGCCGAGCTTCGTGATCTTGAACATGCCCCCGAGAGGCTCGAGGCTCTCCAATGCTCGCTCGACATCATCGTCCGTCACCTCGATGCCGCCTCCTACCAGGCCACGCCCTTTCGCGATTCGCTTCCGAGCTTCCGCAAGTGCTATCATACCTCCATTCTCCGCTCTGCTCTCTCGGCAAACCTCCACCAGCCTGACACCCAACTCAAAGTAGAAGTCGTTTACACTTGTGCCCAGCATCTTTGCCCAAACACTACCCCCCTTGCCATCTGCTGCAGCATTGCCCTTGGCGTTACTTCCCGCAAGTGGATCGACCCCAATAGCATGGCACATACGGGCGAATTCGGCTCGAAAGGTCGGATTGCTGCGGATGTCTTTCGCGTGGGTCAAGGAGAAGTTGTGCAAGGCGGCCTGGAAGACCGAGAGTTGATTTGCGAGTGCATCAGCGTGGCTGGTTCGGAGTGCGGCACCGTGGGCAGCATATTTATCTGAAGAGATCGCAGCGTTGGAGAAGGCACTGAGGCCTACGCCGCGTCGGTTGGACGACATGCTCACATGTCATTGAGGAGAGAGGATGTTGCACAGTTCAAGTCCAAGCTGTACGACTGTTGTCATGCCTGAGGTGTCCAGGTCGGAAGATCGCGCCGCCAAGCGCCGATGATCACGTGCATCGCACCGGCGAACCTCGAGCTATCCAATTTTCGAGAACTTCTCACGCCCAGACAAGACATCACCCAGTCATTCCTTCGACCACCGAACTAACCGACACAATGGCCCCATCGAAGAAGTACGTTCCATTCACCACCGGGTGAAGAAATGCAGCACAGTCGGTCCGCAACGCTCGCCATCACCGCGATGGCAGCAGCATACACTCCAGCCCGCCTCAGTCCTGCGCGCTGTCAATTTGGGCACGCCAGAATGTGAGGTGGAAGGCACAAGGCATTGCAGGCGTAAGCCCTTTGTCCGAGCCATCGTTGCAATGCTCGAAAGAGCTGCGGCATTCTCGCCTAGCGAGGTCTGGTTGGATGGGATCTCTCCCACCGACTGCACACCACTCTTTGGAGTGTCAGCGGAGAATGCATGAGAGCCAGCAGACCACTGTGCCGCAATTCTTCGCTTGGGGATTTATTCCCACCGCACGAGCGGACCGACTGACAGTTGTTTCACAGCACCGTCCCCACCAAGGACCAGATCCTGGTCCCGGAGACTCTTCTCAAGAAGCGCAAGAGCCAAGAGAAGGAGCGCGCTGAGAAGGCTGAGGCTCGCGATGCCCGCAAGAAGGTACATCATTCCCATACCACTGCCCTGCATACTATGATGAAGCTTCATTCAACTTCAACTCGACTAGCCTCCGGGCGATGCCGTCGTAACGTTAACCATCTTTCGGGTCTGACTTTTGCTGTGACGAATGATGCATTTGGAGAGAAACGGGCATTTATGAGCAAGAAAGCTAACAGTGCACCCACAGGAGAACAAGTCCAAGCGCGAAACCATCTTCAAGCGTGCCGAGTCCTACGTGAAGGAGTACCGTGACCTCGAGCGCGAGAAGATCCGCCTGGGTCGTGTCGCCAAGTCTGAGGGCAGCTACTACGTCCCAGCCGAGCCCAAGCTCGTGTTCGTTGTTCGCATCAAGGGTATCAACAAGATCGACCCCAAGAAGCGCAAGACTCTCCAGCTCCTCCGTCTGCTCCAGATCAACAACGGTGTCTTCATCCGCCTGACCAAGGCCACCTCGGAGATGCTCAAGATCGTCGAGCCATTCATCGCCTACGGTTACCCCAACCTCAAGTCTGTCCGTGAGCTCGTGTACAAGCGCGGTTACGCCAAGACTGCTGAGAAGCACCGCATTCCTCTCACCGACAACTCCATCATCGAGGCTCACCTCGGAAAGTTCGGCATCGTCTGCATGGAGGATCTCATCCACGAGATCTACACCGTTGGCCCCAACTTCAAGCAGGCCTCCAACTTCCTCTGGCCATTCAAGCTCAGCAACCCAACTGGTGGCTTCCGTCCTCGCAAGTTCAAGCACTTCGTCGAGGGGGGTGACCTCGGCAACCGTGAGGAATACATCAACGCTCTCATCCGCCAGATGAACTAGTCTGGTTGCCTTCTGGAAGAGCATGACGTGGTGTAGCGGGATTGTTTCTTGTGGTTCGGGTGGGAAAAAGGGCGGACAGAGCCCAATGCAAAGGCGAATGGCGTCACTAGCTACGGAATCAAAACTTCAAACGTGAACCACGTCTTGTTACTACCTGTTTCCAAGTACTCATCCTCAGCTCTCACGTTATGCACGATTCGAGTTGGTCATGCTCTTTCCACCGCCATGGCACGCCTGTGTGCTTCCAGATAGTGGCCTTCTCTGCGCCTGGCCGAGAGTTTTGAGAGATGACAATGGGAGGTGTGCATCTTGGTTGACGTGTGAGTGCCTTGCACAATTCCAAGCAATGAGATAGACGAACCCACCGTTCTTGGAGCAGCGCAAGCCACCGAAATTCTTCCTCAGCTGATGACCGTCGGGCACGTTCCAGAGTCCAGAGTCAGACTCGAGTTCAGGGTCTTGACTCCACCTCAGCTGAAAGGCCCAAATGGGAAGTAACGCGACACGTGGATGCAAACCTTAAATAGTCGATAAGCGATGGCAGAACTTTTGAATCAACTCCTCACTTTTCGCTCAATCAACAACAATACGAGACAGCCCACCCAGCTCAGCAGCGATGCCTTCGCAGTTGAGACCACCGTTCACTCGCTACCATAATCGACTTTTCCATATCAATCCTGAGTCAACATCAGCTGAGCATTACCGATCCAGCTTGTCAGGGACGCCACATCCTTTAGAAAAAGGGCTATCCGTCGCGCGCGAGCCAAGACGCGACTATTGCTTTTCAGGAGAGCACGCACCTGCATGCCTCGGGGACTCCGTCCGGTGGCTTCGACTCTGCCGTGGTCCAGAAGAGATGAGCTGATCCATGGAGGTATCGATGCGAAATCGCCTGAGCCTAGAGGAACGCCTTGCGAACGCTATGTACATATAGGTGCCATCCTCCAACTGTACGCCTGTTAATTTCCCTCTTGCTGGTGCATACATGTAGGTCTCAGTCTCGCTCTCGATATCACCCTCACTCAACAGATCGCATCTTCCATCACTCTACTCGGACTGGACTTTCACGCTCTCTCCAAAATGGACTGGACATGGCTTCTCCTCCTCACATCCCCTCTCTTCACACAAACCGTCCTCGCGATCGACACCGAAAATCTCTCGTTCTGCTACGACTCCACAAACACCTGTCTCTCCAGCCTGAAAGCCAACGCAAATGCACCGGCGAACTGCAAAGCATGTCTCGTGGTGACCACAACCGCAACGCCGACCGTGACGCGAACGAAGATCATCCACACCACACATCTCGTCGACGCTGAGTCGGCACCAAGGACGTTCACCGCGACCGACATCATCACACCCGTAGTCTTCGCCACGGAGACGAAGACTCTTACCGCGATGCCGGACCTACGCATTCGTGGACTCTCAGAGCAGGCTGGTCCACGTTGTCCGCCAAAGTACGCGGAGTGCGACTATGATGCCTACAGAGCGGCGTGTGCGTGTATTGGAGCGGGAGAGGAGACGAGAACGATTTCAGGATTTCCTTTTACGGTCATGGAGAAACGGACGGAGACTTTCTTTGAAGCGGCGGAGATGGTGAGTTTTGCTTTGACTCTAAGATTTTGGAGAGTTTAGCTGACGATGTGGAATAGCAGGCAGCAGAATCAGCATGGGAAGAGGTCAGGATAACGAGTGCTGCAGCCACTGTAACTGTTACTGTCGTTGCGCCGGCGGTAACTTCGACGGTCACTGATTCTGTATGGGTTCCGGCGAGGAGGTAGTTGGGCTTACATCTACCTAATGTGGTAATGAAGCGTAATGTTCATGACTCTGACAATTCGGCGATCGCTTCCCTCATTTCGAGTCATTATGCAAGGTGTCTAATGTCGCAGAAGTGCGGTTGGATTCGTAGCAAAGGTGACATCAATGTCGTTTCCCCATTTCCATGCTTCCATCATCATCCCAGTCATCGTCACCACCGCTGACTTTCCGGCCCACCAGGATTCCAGTCGCAGTAAGTCCTACCGCGACCAAGAACCAGCTCTCAAACCATCCCATCACAAACCCTCCCTCCAACGGCGCACCCAAAGCCTCCGTGATGACACTGCTCACCTCCGCCGGCAAATTGCTCCTCAACAACAAGGCCGAGCTGATGACATATGTGCCCGCGATCTGGGAGATGACCAACGGCAGACTCGTCTGCGCATGCTGCAGCAAGTTCGGCGCGAAACGAGCAAACACCCGGAAGGTCTGCAGCACAGCGTTGAAGGACGCCAGGAGCATAACGCCGGACAACAAGAAAGAGATCTGTCGGGACCAGGCCTCGCGGTCGAGGTTGCTGTCCCAATGGGTGGTGACGAGAGCGAGAAAGTTGTTGATCGGATCCGTGGTGGCAGTGGTGTAGCCTGGCTGTGTGAGGCGACGGAGCGAAGAGATCGATGTCGCAATGATGCGGTAGGCGCAGTAGATGGCAAAACCCATATTGACTACGTTGAGGATCCGGCCCCAGCTGGTCTTAGAGCGCTGTTGCTCGACGTAACGAGCACGAGTACTCATAAGGGTATTGGAGAGCGTGAATGACATCGTTTCCAGGCCGGATAGTTCCATACGGAGGGACTGGAGTTCTGTTGCTTCTTTTGAACCCCGAAAGCCTCCCATCATACGACCCATGAAACCAGCTTGCTCGGTTTGAGACGCCGACTCGCTCATCTTACGCTCGAGAGCACGTACCCGGCTGGCCTTCGCTGCGAGCATGTCTTGTGTCGCCTGAAGTCCAGAGGCCTTGCGTGAGATGTCCGATTCCTTGACTGTACGATGTCGGACGCCAAATGTCTGCCATAGCGACGATACTGCTGCAAAGCCCGACAAAGAAGCCATCAAGGATATCCCGATAATCCCAATGCGCTCCAAGCAAGCCTCGGAAAAGGGATGTTTGCTCTCGTCATGTCCACGTCCGCCTTCATGCAAGCTCTTCCTTAGGATCGACGCTTGTGGAATGTACCAAAAGAACAGTATCCAGGCTGCGAAGAGAGCCATTTCCAAACTCAGTCGTATGTAGGACGACTTGCCTCTCTTCGTCGATGTAGATTCCTTCGATCCTCCAAGCGTGCCTTTGACAACTCCGTGGATCTCCAAAGCGGGTATGATGACCACGCTCAAAATCAAGAGCGAGCTCAGTGTCGTCCTCAACGCCAGTCCTCTCGCGGCAGGATTCAGTGTGTTGGAGATCTCGCAAAGGAGCAATTCGACCAGAACTGCTGACAGTCCGATGCTCGTCGAGAACACCCAAGATGCTACTCGCTGTGCCGATGGGTTCTTCACTTTCTCCTTCCAGCTCACGCTCCCACTCTTGACTTGGTGTTGCGGAAGCTCACCGCGGCCATTCTCCTGCTCCTCTCCATCGCCCGAAAGTACCGGGAAGAGTCTCCGCTGCGCGACCGCGAAGACAGCGACCCAAGTCAGTACTAGAGGTAGTAGAGACCACGCAATAGTCGAAGCTGGCACAGAGTCGAGACTTCTTCGTCGCAAGTATGATGGCAGACAATCATCGCAATCGTTCAAAGATGGGACCATCACGGCGGGCGGAGTTCGTTCACGGGGTATCCGGCAATCGGCAGTTGACGCTCCGTGGCAAGGACTGCGATGGGCGAGGAAGGCATTGGACAACTGAGAAGAAAGGGACCAAGGTGGACTCGGATGCAATGTGGAGGTCTGCCTGAAGAACGCGACGCCTCGGTCTGGATGCCTTGCCCTTGCATGACGTACGCTAGATTTTGGCGCTAGAGATGTGCTGCTTAAAGCTGAGAAGAAGAGCTTGGTACGATGCTGGAACGTAAGGCTGAGACACATCTCTCCCATTGTGTTCCTATGGCTCCGCTTGGTGGCTCCGAGCCTGTTCAACTCAGACAACACCCAGCTTCTGGGGTGTCACAGAACCGCTATCAGAATCAGGCAGGATTCGACAAAGCAGGAGCCCTGCCAACCCATTTCTTCTCCTCCAACTCCTGCAGAACCCACACAGCATTGCTCTTGCGGCTCAGCGTCAATCCATCGTTCCCGTCGCCCACCATAGCAGTTTGAACGGGCTTGTAGTCGCCATTGGTGAGGACAGGCACTCTGCGAAGACATCAGCTAACAATTCTCCTCGCCATCTGCAATTCGAGACGTACCGGAACAGTGTCCATTCGACCTCATCGACTGGCAGAGCAGACACAACCTTTCCGATCCCGACAATATCTGCGTACGCATCTCCGCCTAGCATGCGGATCACTGAGACAATAAACCACCACTTCCAAGAACTCCTGTCCTCGGCCACCTGGAACGATGGAGTCGCGAGAACCAGGCATCGGCGAATGCTATTCTCCTTGTCCTCTTTGATCAGGCGGAAAAACCTGTCGTAGAAAGCTGACACGGGCTGCAAAAGCGGATTATCAGTATGCTCCCCGTGGAGATCAAGTTATGCTCGCTCGTCGTCGTACCGTTCCTTTGGCCGGAGGTTGTGGCCCTGCGAAAGATATCAAGGCGGTGGCACCTGTCTGAATTGCTTTCCGCGCAGCTTCCATGTCGTCGAATTCTCCTTTGACGATCGTCACATTGCTGGAAGTAGAGATATTCTCGGGCAGTTTCGTTGGATTCCGGGCAAATATTGTGAGTCGATGACCAGCGACAAGAGCTTCTTGGGCGAAAGCGATGCCCGATGGCCCTGAGATATTGTTTAGCTAGAAGACTCTCGCGATGAGTGTTTCGAACAGTACCCGTAGCCCCAACGAGGAGGATGTGCATTGTTGTCGATGAGTTGTTCAGCGATCAAGATCTCCGAAGCTGTTTATATGGAGAATCAATGACCCGTGCTTCGCCGCTGTGCTGCGTCCCTTGCTCGAACAACTCGAATACCTCGATCTGTTGTATAAGAACGGTGCTCATATTCGCTCCCTATTGTGTATTTGCTCGTTGAAGCCCATGGCGAATTTGTAATCTTCATGGCTGGAAGCACCGCGATACACATGCTGGCCGTGCAACCCCGGTCCGAACGAGCATAGTTCTACCTTACATTTGTGCAAGCCGGAGCACTTCCTCGACAGCTTGTTCATGCCGCACACATCATGTCGAGACGGCGTCTGTCTGATGACACGCTCACCTCCACGCGGCAACAGCAACGTCGCCGTCGTGATCATTGTATCATGTAAGAGCTCACCAAGATTGTCATCGTCACAGACGACCCTTCCAATCTTCCTCGTCGACAAGAACGAGCACAACGCAGGACAGCCAAGGCAATCGCCAACCTGTGTATATGACCGCCTTCTCTGATCGCTTCGAGCATCCCGGTGGATTTTCGTCACTCATTGTGGCGAGTGCAGGCTCAGCCAACCGCAGCCAGGAGGCTGAAGATTTCTCTCCTGGCATCACGAACACGTGCTCTGCCGAACTAATCGCTCACATTCACGTGACTCGCCATCCAGGGCCACCCCAGACTCGAATGACGAGCGCGCGGCCCAAGCTTCCAGCCGCCTCGCAGCGCGCAACAGGTAATGCGGTTCCCCGAATCGATAGCTCCGAGCTCCTCTCTCACTTATTGGTACTCCTGATTCAAATCCCTCTTCCTCTCCCTGACATCGCTCTCACCACTTGCGACGCTTCCAACACACTCCTCGCCACCAACTCCATCCAACAATGTCTACTCGCAAGCGCAAGCAAGAGGCCGAGGAGGAGGAAGAGCTCCAATCGCTTCCCGAGGACAGTGAGGAGGAAGAGGAGTAAGTCTTACCTTCGCCATTCCCGATCCATTGACCCTGCAGAGAGCCATTGCGCACGCTGTCATTGCGATTGCGATCGCGTGCGACACACGAGTCCGTCTCAATAGCAACACGATGAGCGTGATGCATCTCGTTGTCGCGAATGGCTTCCGCGCTGTCGCATTCTCCCGCCAGCTGAACCTCAACTTGTCGCGACCCATTGCTGACCACACTCTGCAGATACATCTCCGAAAACGACGAAGAAGGAGCATCCGCATCCGAAGATGACGACGAAGATGCCGAGGAAGAAGTAGAAGAAGAGGAGGCCGCTGCTCCAGGTGAGTCGCAAACCATTGGACTTCGTCGCCAATGGCGTACCATGTTCTGATAACCTCCCAGCCGAGCCCAAGTCCAAGAAGCGTAAGACCGCCCCGGCGCCCGCTGAAGACGATGACGAAGAGGACGCCGAGGCCGGCGACGATGACGACGAAGAGGCTGTTCCCGAGGAGGACGACGATGAGGACGAGGACACGGCCAAGAGTTCTGGACCTGCGGCTGCGGCCAAGAAGGCAAAGAACGGCGTTGTGCCAAAAGAGAAGAGCCTCGAAGAGGTCGACGATGCGGAGGATGACGATTGAAGACCCGCCCGTAACAAAGGCTGGTCGGTCGACTCGCAGGCGACAGCTGATATGGATCTGTCGCAGATCTTGATGTGAAGATATGGATACGTTAAGAGCGATGAATATATGTATTGGAAGTTTTTCGAGTAGGCCACAGTGATGCTTCAAGGGATATTCATCTGTTCATCTCACGTCATGCTCTGCCAGAACGCATCTCAAAGCCGATTGAAACACTATTCTTCCCATCCCATCCGATTATTCCATGTCTGTTTCATGGATCTCAAGTGCTGTCGATATGCTCCACGTCTCACCACGCCTCCCACCTCTGTCCGCCCATAGCAATCAAACGATTAAACAACTCGTCCCTCAAAATCATCGCCGTGATAATATAGCTCTCCCCCTTCTTATCGATAATTTCCAACCCATCCGCGATTTCCCGGTCCAGCGCCCATCCAACCACCAACTTCCTCTTCCAACCCAGCCCACCAATCTTCTTCATCTCCTGGATATCCGCCACCGCGACGCTCCACACTGGCGTCATGTTTTCAAGCAGCTCATTCGTGTCGTTGGTGATGTGTTTGTCTAGACTGAAGCCCACACATGGAATGGTGGCTTTGCTGGTGATGAAGGCGTGTCCTTTCTTGCCGTGGAAGCGACATTTGAAGTCCACTGGGCCAGAAAGGTGGATTTCCTTAGGATTGGGAACGACGCCGAGGCGTTGTTTGGAGTGTTCGCTGCCGGCCTTGGCTTTGAGGTGGTCCATGCCCAGAGCAGAATTGACCGCGCCTTTGACGTTCGTTTTGAACAAGCCAAGGATGCGAGAGCCCTTCTTGCCATGGGTCTTCTCTTTGCCTGCATCGACGTCTTGGCCGACGGACTCGTGGGCAACGCTAGGGTCGGAGGCCATAGCCGCAGCTATTTCCTCATCGGTTGCATTGAGAGGCCAATCGGCGCCATGAGCACGGAGCTTGTCTTCGGTGAGATTTACGGGTTCGTGAGCCGGGTGCCCTGCGGACATAGGTGGAGGAGGAAGGGGAGCTTTGTTTGCCTCGCCAATGCGTAAAAGTGTGACGGTGAGCTGGGCGTTGGTCGGGACTCCTTTCAGAAGGGTATTGCGAAGCTCAAGGAGCTTTTGCCAGCGAGGGAATTTGGAATTGAGGAATTCGAGACCACGAGTGATCAGGGGATCGCCGAAGATGCCGAAGCCGACACCGAAGCCAACGCCTTTGACGATCATATAGGAATTCAGGAAGAATGAGCCGGCGAGCATTGGAACAACGACAGCGGCAAGGCGAAGACGGTAGAGGTCGTGTGGGAACGGTGGAGTTGGCGAAAGGGCATTTGCAAAGCGCTCCCAGGTGTCCGAGATATCGGCCAGGGCATGCATAGTCGGACGCATTGTGTTCCAGATGGCAGTCTCCATCGGAACTTTGGCCTTGTCATGCTTCCCCTTGCCACCTTGAACAGTCGAACGAGCGTTGGCCGCACTACTTGCTATCGCCGTGGGGTCCGGCACCGCATCGTCCGCAGGACCTTCTTGACGCTCATCTTCGGCTAGGTCTCCTTGGGGATGCTTGCCTGCCACGCTCGATAACGCGACATTAGCGATACTGTTGACGAAGGCCGAAGCTTCGGCCTCTACTGCCTCTCCCTTGTGATTCTCTGGAGCTCCAGTCGCGGAATCAGTCGATCCCAACACTCCAGCCTTTGGCTTCTGCACGCCTCCGGTCTTAGCGTTGACAAGCGCGAGCGGTGCTGGAGGAAAGAGAAGTTCGCGACTTGGTGGGTAGGCGATGAGTGCGATTGCCACTGCGAGTACGAGAGGTAGAATCAGATCGAGGATCCAAGCGACGAAGTAGGCGGCGCAGAAAGCTCCGGTGCGGCGAGTCTCGCGCCAAGTTCTCAGTCGCATGAAATGTTTGCCAGCTGCCAAGAGAGGGATGAGGACTGTCATGTACAGACGCTCAAGGTTTGCGCGCAGCTTGTCGGGAGAGAATTCTTCTTCGTCCGCGATATTGAGATCCAGATTACCGGGCACCGGATACGGGTAGTCCTTGACGTGGTACATTTGCTTGAAACATGTCAGTAACGGAAACGACATATCATCGCTTCCAGCTCACCTTATTGAATCTCCGCAACAGAATCCACAACTCATCATTCGGCAGCCCACCCACAAGCGGCTTCGGAAGGTCCTTGACATGATCCTGCCATCCCAAGTCCTTCACTTCCATATCGTGATCGTCCTGCGCCGCACCTTTCTGATCGTGGTCCTCCAGCGCAAGCGCATGACTGACAGTCGGCGCATCCGTTAAAGAAGTCGCAGTCTCCATCTTTCCAGGCTCCAGGACGGGCTGCAGTGAGTCCGGAATCGGGAGGTAATCTGTGAGTTTGCGTCCGCTTGGACTGGTCGGAGAGGTCGCCATCTTGAAAGGCGGTGGAGGTGTGTTTCAGGTGTCCGTAATTCAGGATTACAACAGAAGAGATACCTTGAGTCGGTACGTTCTTTAGCCAGAAGGCGACGTTTGTTGAGATGGTCAGGGAAAGGCACGCGACTGGTCGATTGTGTTTTCTCGATGCGGTAATCTACGCGAGTTTTACACGTCATATCTGCGAAATCGCGATTTCGAGAGGCGTGTCACGGACTCAGCTCCTTGGTGAGAGGATAATGGCACGGGGAATATGGTTCAGTATCTACAACGACAGCTCCTCGAGCACTTCTGCTGCCGACAGGACAGCGGTATCGTCTCCGAATTGCCCGATCAGCTGCATTCCCACGCTGCGAACGTCGGTCTCCTCCATACCATCCCTCTGCTCCGCTGTGAGCGCGATCGGAATGCTAATCGCCGGTAGACCCGCCAGACTTGCGGGCACGGTGAAGACGTCGTTCATGTAGCTCTCCAGTGAGCTTTGCTCCTCCAGCTCCTCAATCGTCGGCGGCAGAGTCGGCGCGGTGGGAGTGAGGAGCAAGTCTACAGTCTCTTCGTCATCGCTTTTCGCCTCAGCTGAAAGTAGTGGGTTCTCCTTGTGGAACACTTGATCAAAGTCCTGCTGAACCAGCCTCCTCACTTTCTGCGCTTGAATGAAGTAATTGTCCATCGCCTCGGAGCTAAGGGTATACGCTCCCAGCAGTATCCGGCGTTTCACCTCCGGACCAAAGCCTTCACCTCGAGTCTGAGCGTAGAGTGGGAGTGATGGTTCGGCATTCGGCGATGCGTCTGATGTGGATGTTCGATGTCCGTAGCGGATGCCGTCGTACTTGGCGAGATTCGATGATGCTTCGGCCGGCGCCAGGACGTAGTATGCTGAAAGGGCCTCTCGTGTCGTGGGCAGTGAGACCGGCACGAGGATATGTCCAGCGGCTTGCAGCGCTTGCAGAGTCCGAGTATACACCTCGCGCACAACGGGCGACACCTCCGGAACATTGTATTCCGCTGGCACTCCAATCCTCAGACTCTTGCCTTCACCACTGCTGCTCATCCGTTCTCGCAACCCGTCCTTCAAAGAGGTGCCGTCCCTCCAATCCCAGCGATCCACAACCCTAAACACTCTCCTCACGTCCGCCACACTTCGTGCCATTACGCCCACAGTATCCAGCGAGTTCGCATACTGTATGACTCCCCATCTTGAAATTCTGCCGTAACTCGGCTTGAAACCCACAATGCCAGTGTACGCGGCGGGCAACCTCACCGACCCTCCCGTGTCCGTCCCTATCGCAGCCCAGCATTCGCCTGTCGCGACTGAGACGGCACTTCCACCACTACTGCCACCCGTTGAGAGGGGTGTGTCGGCTCTGCTAAAGGGCGATCTCACGGGTCCGTGGTAGGTAAATTGCGAGTGCGAGCCCATGCCGAACTCGTCCATGTTTTGGCCATGCTGGGTGGTAGCTCCCGCTCCGGTTAGAAGGTCAACGACGGTGGCAGTATAGGGTGTTTGGAAGTTGGAGAGCGTTTTCGAAGCAGCGTGAGGATTAGCGGTCACGATGTTCGCTTTGACGCCGATGTGCTTGCCGGCCAGAGGACCTTCAGGCGGACCGCTCTGCTGTTGTTGGTAGTGTAGAATCACATTGGTGCTAAATTGTCTCCTGCAGAGACGAGAGCCGCCCTGGAGAAGACGGTGAGTGCGTTGCATCACATGGTTCAATAGAAGAAAGTCGATGGACGAGGAGAATCTACCGAAACGTGAAGGCATTAGACGTGGAGCTAAACCTTGTTTGGAACGGGCCAAAAAGAGCATGTCCCCAGCCTCAAATCACCACAGACGATAAGGTATCTCGAGCATTATTGGGCTTTCTGGTCGCCATTCTATGATCTACTTTTGTCCATATGACACGTTTTTCTGCAGACGTTTCTTACATCCCGACTCGACATGCCGGCCGAGCACGATTCTTCCACATGAAGCTCATCCATTACAGCAGAAAAGCCGGCACCCATTGAGCTGACGAGCCATTCTTCTCCTCTCACAATCGATATCGTTCATCCAAGCCCCTTCAACCAAATGTCGATGCCGCCGCTGCCTTGCCCGCCGCACTAGCAGTCACAGCTGGGTAGATTACGAACACTACCAAGATCGCGAGCGCAACGCCAGCGCCAATCATGATGCCCCTCAATCGTGCCGGATTCTGTTGATTCATCGAGTGGTACACGTTTTGAGCGTCTTGGATGCCATTCTTGATGCCCTCGCCTCCGAGCTTGTAGTACACGAGACCAGCAAGTGCGATAGAGTAGCCGAAGAATTGAAGTGGGGAGACTGGGTCCAGGAAGATGACCATTGAAGCCACTACTAAAAGGATATCCTTGAGAACTCCCGAGAGAGTAAGGACGACGGCGGAAGTTTTGCCGATCTATGATTCAGTCAGTTCTGGTCCTAGAGTGCGGCTTTCAGGATATCTTACCAAGAAGACAACAGAAACGTTGAGTGCAAAAGCCACAGCGGCGTTGGCGATCAGCACGAAGACTCCCACGCGGTAGATGTCGGACATGCCCATCTTAGGGATCTCGATGAAGAGAGTGAAGAATCCGTTAATGACAGCGCAGGCCGGTGCGTAGTAGTAGAGAGACACGAGCGGATCCATCTTAAATTCCGGGGCTGAGAGGATCCGCTGGACCATGACGAGGCGCACGGCTTCGAACACGATGCCGGCAAGTTGGACTAAGGGCATAGGTCAGCTCTCGTGAAGTCGACGTTCAATTGTCGGCGCGACGTACTCAAAAATCCAAACATGACGAATTGGATTTCGCCAAAGGACGCAACGATGACACCGACCACAATAGCGGAGACGTTGGCAAGCTTCCTCATGTCCGGTGGAGAGATAGCAAATGCCCACGTTGCGAGGAGAGTCACAACAGCGTTCAGTGCCTGCAGCGGATCAGCATGTTACCCATCAACGAGTAATGATACGGAGAGTCTCTCACCTTCAACATCTGAATGAAAGATACACTCAGGTACAGGTAGGCCACATTTCCGCAAATCAAGCTGAGACTGAAGAAGAGGCCAATTGGAACGATTGCTCGCATGTACAGATCCCGATTCATGGGAACTTTATGGCGAGAATCGAGGACTGTTGAGAATCGAGCCAGACCTTGGGTCATGAAGGTCGCGAATACCATGTGCCATGTTGTCAAGAACATGGGAAATTCTATAGCTCAATGTCAGATGTGTCGCTCTCCTGCGAATCCGTGGAGCACTTCTTACTGAATTCGGCCGAATGCAATACCCATTTGTTGAAGATAATCACACTTGAAGACAAGGCGATCCACAGTCTGCGCCGGAGATCGCGTCAGTCCTGTGACTTTCACAAAACTGCCGATGCATTCCATCCAACTTACGCGATATAGAAAGCGGGATGGATGTCATTCTTCTTGGTCGCAGCCTCTGTCTCGAGAGTCTGAGCAGAAGCGCCCAGAGCCGGCTGGGCCTCTTCTCCGCCCTCGAGCTTGCGATCGGCGTCGCTGGATGCGCGGAAATCCTTCGAGGCCATGACGACAGGCTTGGCGAAGGGGGAATGCAAAGATTCGAAGTCGAGAAGTGGATGGGAACGCGAAGAAAAGAACGTGGTCGTGGGAGTGCCGTACGAGAGATCTCAGATGGCGAGGAAGAGGTTGAAATAAAGACTGGCGCAATTGGTGAAAAGGAGAGCCGTGGCGGCGATTCTTTTTACAGGGATGCTACCTTAGAACTATACGCGGCGGACGCAAGCGCGACTCGCTTGCATTTGAATTTGATGACAGCACGTGCGAGGGTGCGAGTCGGCGATCCCGTCAGCAATTTGTCCATCTCACCTTCCTCTTGTTCATCACTCTTCAACCTTTCATTATTATTGATATACTACCCGCACACCTATGCTGGAGCTTTACATGAATGCCATGGCGACAGTTGGCCGAATCCCAAGCGGGCTTACAACTCCACGCAAGCAACAACGACGGCACTGGTGTTCTAAAGATTGCAGGGCGCTGATAAGGATCTACCATGTCCGAACAAAATGCGGCGCTTGTTCCGTGAACTCTGGAGAACATATTTAACACGGAGGGTGTTGTGCCGGATCCTTGCCATTGGAGAGTGTCACCGTGTTACGGCGAATATCGACCCGGGAATGCACGAATGCACGTCTACCAGCAGCTGTCCGACCTCTCCAAGGATACCTTCCAAGTCCGGCTCAAATTGCACCATATTTGTCGGACTCCGGTGCCTTGCTGTGTATAGTGTGCGCCAGAGAACGGAGATTGGATCCTAGGAGGTACGTGTCTTCGCGGAAGCGAAGCAGTGACCCATCGACACTTTCGTTCTCCTATACACTTTACAATCCGAGCCAATGGAGTCCAAGTTACGTGGTGCGATTTGAGTGGAGCCACGGAGGTACAGCAAGATACACAAGATACAGTCAATGAACATTTGATGCGTACAGGCCAGCCTTACACGGTCTGAGTACATGAGCGGTATGCTTTCCTCGTGCACCTTACCTTTGATTACTCAACTCCTCGTCGTTCCTATCACCCAAGACCACCACGAGCCTCTTATTTACACATACTCCGCACAAATCGTCGCTCCCCTCAAATCCATCACATCTCCGATTGTCACATTCGGCAATATCCCAATCATCCACAGCACATGTCCCATCGTGGTCATGGGTCCGTTATCTCCTGAGAATTGCGTGAACTCAGGTCCGGGTGGCGCCCAGTTGTTGCCACGATTGAAGTCGTCCGATGGTGTGTTGGAGCCGGAGATATCAGTGAGATGGGCGGGATTGGTCTGCTGCCATTCCCAGAAGAGGCGATCAAGGTTGGTGTCTATGAGGGAGGTATCAGCCGCTGGTCGAGCATTACAGACGCAAGGATATGATACATACGGTGGAGGAAGAATATTGGATCGCCTGGCGCTGTGAGTGCATCTGCCATCTACGCTGTCAATCAGCACAACTCGCATCGCGGATCCTCAGGGCATGCAAAACTCACCACTCCACCGGTTCCCTGATGCGCCGAAGCATGCACCGTATTCTCATAGCAGGCATGCGCCTGCGCGAAGTCCTGACTCTGCATGCACGAATCGATCTCACCCTGCGCGGATCCTTTATACGTCTCAATATTGATGTTTCTGGTGATGCAATACGGCTCCCCGACGGTGGCGTCTTCGCGAAAATGGAGTGTGGTGTTGACGAATGGTCCGTCGGTGATGCATCCGTTGCCGAATGCGCCGTTGCCGCCGAGACCCGTGGTGGTGTCCCAGATGGGCGAGGCGAGGATGTTGTCGGCGTCGGTGGAGATGCGCCAGTAGCTGTGAGTGAGGGCAGGTCAGTGGTGTTATGGCTAAAACGGGTGGTAGAGTGGTGTTGACGTACGGAACCCCGCCAGTCCAGCCGCAGTGTTGCTGCATGAGCCGCTCGTAGACGGTCACGTAGTATCGATGCCATAGCAGGAATTGACCCTGCAGACAAGATAGGAGGTCATAAGCTGACGGCATCAGGATTCACCAACGCCGAGGAACGTACCACACCATGAATCCAGTTCATGTTCCGAATATGCGCATATTGGATCTCATCCCACACGGATACTGCTCCTGGTATACCATGCTGAGCCGGCGTGTTCATGAGACATTTGTCGGCATTGATGTACGCAAGCTTCTCGTCTGAGCTGAGAGATGACCTGATGTATGGCAATGTCAGCTCGTCGAACTTGAAGCAGTCCAACGATGATTCATACCATGATCGTCGCTGAGCTGGACTCGTACAGCCACTTGGAAACTGCCGCTTTTGCGGGATGTTGCTTCCGGCGAGGCATGTCGTGGCCAGCAGGACTGTTATAATGGATGTGGTCAGAGCCATCGTTTCGTGCGCGACAGGTACAGACAAGGCGATTGTTTGGGGAATGCAAGCCAGAGAAATATCAAAACCTTTGGGTACGCGGAAAAGCGAAGAACGTGGTCAATACGCAGGCTCTACCTCTACCCTTCGATCTCGATCGGTACATGCGAAAGTTCGCGTCGACTCATCGCAGACAAGTTGTGCTAGCTACGACTCGACTTGCCGTTTGTAATATGAAGAAGTATGAAGAGTGACGATCAAGCGTTAGGGTATGGAGTACCAGTACGAGTTGTCAGAGAACGACTCAGTCCAGCTATTGCACAACCAATAAATTTTATCTTCGATGCGAACTAGCCGGGTCTGGGCTGTGTTCGTCGTTGTTTTCTACGGCTCAAGTCGTAGCCATGAGGCCCGACGTACCAAAGTTCAGCGACCACAAATTCCGCCGATGCACCTCGAGCAGGAAGGAAGACGAGCAGAAGACGGTGTTCTCGCCGACGCCGAGAAATTGGTGTCCAAGTTTGGAATATCGTTGCATTATCTATACGCCCCATGCGCCGTCCGCCGTCTCATCTAATTTCTATAAATCCACCCTATTCAGCCAAGATGAAGCTGATCCTCCCGATGTTCGAACCACTGGAGGTGGCAGGACATCAGTACTCGACTCCGCACTTGAGTACCCGGCGTCCGGCGACATAGGCGAAATAGGCGGCGAGAAGGCATCCTCAGTCCGCGTCGCCGTGCCTCTCGACCCCATTCGGACGGCGCTGATGCTGCCCATCCTAGGCATCTCATCCGCCTCGTCGAATTCGGGCCGAGGAGAAGGTCGTGGTGACAACAGGAGCCCAGGTAATATACTAGCGTCGGTCTGCGTGGAGCCGGACCGAGAAGTCCTCCGTGGCGCGTCTTCGGTCTGCGTGAAGCCGGATCGCGAGGTGTTCCTCGGCGCAACATCAGTCTGCGTTGAGCCGGATTGCGAAGTTTTGCTCGGCGCAATGTCAGTCTGTGTTGAGCCTGAGCGAGACTCATTCCTCGGAACGACATCGGTCTGCGTGGAGCCCGATCTGGAGGTCTTTCTCGGTACATCGTCCGTCTGCGTCGACCCTGATCGAGACGTATCTCGATGTGCGGCTTGTGTTTGAGTCGATGCCGATTGAGGGATAGGCGGGAGCGGCGAAAGTGGAGGAGCGGACATGGGCGGGGGAGCTGGAGAAAGAGGAGGTGGTGAAAGTGGAGTTTGCAACAGATCCGTTTGTGTAGAGCTGCTGCTCCGAGAAACCAAGACAGGCGGCGGCACGCGTTCGGCGTCACCAGGAGACCGACCACGGGACATGTCTGGTGATAAAGCATCGCGGTCCTCGGTTTGAGTTGATGCTGATCGAGATCGAAGAGAAGGCCGGTAGTTAAGGCTATGAGCAGAGACGTAGCCCGAAGAGCTCCCTGCTCCTGGAGATGAAGATGCGTTCCGGTATGACGATGCTAGGTCCGACCCGGACGCTTGTTGGGAATGCACAGGTGAGAGTGCTCTGAAAGCAGCGAAGATGTTTTCTCCAGTTGGTCTCGGTCCTGTCATGTCACCGCCCGAAACTCGAGAAGTCCGTTTAGAATCTGCTTCTGTAATGGCTCGCATGGCACGTGGTCGAGTTGCACCATTCTTCCAGTTGCTGTGGAATGGACCTGGCTGACGCTCTTGTGGAATATCAGTGATTGTCACCTCGTGGAGAATGTCATCTTCGTCTCGGTATGTCATCTTTGCCTCAGAGGGGGTTGATGGAGGGTCGTGGCTGATTTCGACTCGTTTGGGACTTCCACTGACTCTCGATCTGTAATGCAGTGAAGCCAAAGGTTGTGCTTGGTTTTTGAGGTGACGACTTCTCACCATCTTGCGCTCCGCTAGAGCACTCGAGATGGCCGTATCATTGCTCTCTGGCTCGTCACGCATGATACTGATCTCGCCGAATCTCGCAGGCGGGAAAAGTCCTTCGGCGGGACTCTCGTCCTCCTCGTCGAGCTGACAGAGTCCCTTTTCAAAATCGGGCGCTTCGCCCTGTGCTGTTGGAGCGTCCGATCCGAGCGAGTGCCGATCGTAAAAGCTCTTGTCGCGCGGAAAGTTTTGTCGTGGGGGCGCAGCGTTGCTGTCCACTGTCATGAACTCGTCGGACTCTTTCGTATCTCCATTGCCAATCCGCTGAATAAGACCGACAATTGCAGGCATGCAGGTACACATGATAGAAAGAGCCGACTCCACGAAACTCCACATTGCGACGTACTGGAGGTTCCAGGTTGTGTTCTACTGATCGTTAGCGAGACCGAGACAGACCCCAAACATACTTCTGCTCACATTGCTATCCTCGAATCGAATCTGGTATTGCAAACGCACAGCTGCAGCGGCCGTGACTGCGAGCCCGACGAGGAATATCAAAGATACTCCGAACTTGTTCTTCCATGAAAGACTGAGGGCGAATACGCTCTGAATCTAACAAGATCAGTAATGCTGGTTGAAAAGAAAAACAGACCTCAACCCGCAAAGCCTACCGGTAAGACAAAGACCAGAAGATTGAAGCAAATGTCAAGGGCGCCGAACGTGTACATCAGCGGACTGATGTCAACACAGCGACCGGTCTCGTCGCTCGCGACCTTGTTCCACGCATAGCTGATAGGCGAGCACTGGAAGATCAGCGCAAAGTCAAAGGCCAGGACTGTCGATAATAGAACTGCAATCGTTGCCCAGCAGACCAGTCGGAAGCCCGGCTTAACTGCTTCGTTCGTCCAGATGCGGAGATAGAGCAGTACGACAGCGACTTTCGCCAGCATAACGATTGCCACGTAAAGAAGCTCTCCGAAGTAATACCACTAGCCGATGATGTTAGTCGTGGGCCGAAGGTACCGAATATGCGTCAACTCACATGCAATAGGGCCGAAATTTGACTGATACTTGATCTGTAGGCATCTTTTCCTAGTCCATATCGAATCTCGAACTCGAGACTGACGCTCAGGGGTACCAGCATGGCAAAGCAGAGGAGAACCACGAAGTCGTCCCAGCTGTAGCCTCTGCCATGGAGCAGCGCTGATCGGGACAGGATTCGGAATGCAAGGAACAGCGTGGTCAAGCCAAATAACGCCCAGACAACGCCCCGTGTGAGTGTGCTTCTGTCTCGTATGGGTTTGCTGCAAGTCTCGGCGTGAAAGCGTTGCGTTTCTGCGAAGGGTGTTAGTCGAGGAACGAGAATGGCTTCGCTCTCGTAGCTCACCCAGACGATCTTCCAGTGTCGCACAACCGGAGCTTATGCATGCGCTGAAAGTCCGAGACAGGTCATTGTTATTGCAAAAGCAGGGTTCCTGGACTCCGCACTCGAATGCTGGCAGTGTGGTGGCCAGACATCGTGACTGATTATTCCTGTTAGCCGGAGCGAAGGGGTTGAAAAGAGAGCGGAGATGCGACGAACCGCACATTGGGGCAACGATTGTAACTCCGTTGCATTCACCGTCCGAGTCTGTAGGCCCACAGCACTCGTACACGCACCCATAAGCCATATCAAGCCTGTCAAGGCTGCGATACTCTTCATCTTCAGCGCCAAAGGGCCTCCCAGAACGCTGAACTCGTGAGCAGCGAGGTGCGAGCAACTTTAAGCCGATCATGGCGTGCGTGGATACTGATGATGGTCTCGACTCGCAGCCACGCACTTGTGCCCAACGCAGCGCTGGGTGAGTTAAAGGTCTCTCGTCTCCGAGTGCCGGTGCCATGAGAAGGTCACATTAGATCGGACGCCAAATGAGCCTTAAGCGACACATCGTGTCCTGCAACTGGTGAGTTTGGCTGTGGAGGTCCGAGTCGTTCGGGTCGAGAAGCTTTGGTAACATCATCGCACGTTGGAGCGTGAGCAATTGTCCAGAGCTTCGAGTCAGCGACGAAGTTGACCGGGTAAATGTGAGCTTTCTCCGCGGTATTTGCTATCACGTCCACTATTTGTGGTATCCTAGGCGTTTGAGTTTGCGTCTGTTGGAGATCATGACCTCTTAGGCTTGATACTGACTCGCAGCCAAACCTTATCGAAGGCAGCGAGCTGACAGTGGGATTGTGGTGTTGGGAGTCCTTGACTTTTTGCAAATGTCCACATGTGGTTACTGCGTGACGTGGTTACTGGTTAGTAGTGTCCAAGTGCCTTGTGAAACGACATCGGCCGGCACTTTTGTGTCGTGACGCATCCTGGTCCCGTCCACGTCTTCGAGATGGAGATTGATCACAGCTTCGACTTCCAGTGGGTGGAAGCAGCCGGCTTATCTGACTGTGCTATCGTTCGCCGGCTTTTGGCTGGCGGTACGACCTTGTGATTGATTGTTTCCGGCTGCAAGTGTTTGGTTTTTGAAACAGCTGTCAAGCGTTTGACCAAATGTTCGTCGAAGGGACGCGCCGTCAGCCACAGATGTCGTCCCGCTTCCATGTCTTGTTCGCTTGACTCGCGGATCTTAAAAGGGCTGTTAAGGCTCACGAGAAATAAATCTTATCGTCGAGAGTAGAGCGAATCGTAGAGGTCGTTGGTCGGTTGTCACTGGCGGATTTCAGTCCGAAGACTGCCATCGGAAGGAGTATTAGCTACGCCATCCAGATTCAGGCAGCACTGAGTATGCAGGGATCTGACAAGGCATTGCGGCCAACAGAGAGAAAAACGTAGGAGGTTCCTCACTCGCGGCTGGTGTATTCATCGTCTGGAAAACCAATATCCTCGTGATGGATTCACTGAGACGAATGGCGATGTTGCGGGCGGCACAGCAGCGAGCAACGCAGCCTCGCGATACAGGTGTGTATGTCTCGTTCTCACGATCTTTCCATGAGTACTGGAGTACTCTCAAGACGGTGCCCAAAACAGCAAGGCTGAGGTTGTCGTAGGACGCCACTGGTCTGGCCTGGCCGGCCGCATTGCATCCTGTATGGGCACTGTAGTTGTGCCGTGTGCCCAAAAGGCCAGAAGCTGTGGCCCTGTGTGCAGACTGGGAAGAGGCATCCACTCGGACCTTCGTCTGCAGATCGAAGGCTTGCTGCCGTGTATATCAAATGCAATTCGAGGCCGTTGGATTCCAGCATGCCTAGCAGTGTCGTGAGATTCAGAATCACCTACCTTGTACGACAGGGGATCTTGAGCTCGAAAGAAATGATAAGAGAGACAATAAGGCGCCAGAAATCCGATCCTCGTGACAACGATGCGCGCTCGACTAGCAATACGAGGCGGGTAGCCCGGCCTGTTCGCGCTCGCGCAGATGTCTTGCGTCTTGGAGAAACTTCAGGATCGAGATCTTGAAGACTCGCCCGCATGACAGGCGTACGAGACGATGGCGGTGCGCAGGTTGACCGTTGCTCAGTGCCCTGGAGTGCCTGAGGCTCAAGTCACCTGACTTGGGCCCAACCCCCCTTAAGGTAAGGTATCAACTTGGTTGAACATCGACGTTTTAGGCGTGTACTTATTTCAAGGGCAGGCGTCCCGATATGCATCATGTTGCTTGCCTCGCGTCGTATCCAGCTCTATCACGCGTGCGCCGGGCCTTCCACGAACGTTCCACGAAGATTTGGCGGCGGCCCTGCTCTCGGAATATTGCTTGCAATTAGCCGCTCAGCCGCAGTCTGACACCACCTGAAAACGCTGCACGGCATACTAGGAGGTCGGAGGCTGGCTCCCTCTCAGTGCGCTCCTTCTGAAAGCTCGATTTCATCGTGCAGGCACGGAAATCCGAGCGCTTTCTTGTAAAGCGAAGGATTACCGACACCAACAACAATATCCGGGCAGAAAGGGCTGAACAGGAGATAGGTCGGAGATGGCATTCTCGCAACACACGCGTACGGAGGACTGATGGCTCGACTAGAACGTTCAACGCTCCATTGTCTCCGGTCGATTTCCGCAGTCGCAGTCGCATTCAAATGTGTCGCTACTATCGCTTCGACGCGAATGCCAGGGCGATTTACAGCTGTGCCGGACTCCTTCGCCACACTGTGCGTCCAGAATATTCTCCATGAGGGCATCCGGTGCGCATGCTCCACACTTGTGGAGACAGCAGGTGCAAGCGCAATATACCAAGACCTGCCATGCATTCGATACCCCACGGGGAGCGCATCTGCATCCGCCAATGGAGTTCTGCCCGCAGAACAATGAGATGATGGCAAATAGCCAGGAACATCCAAGAGCTGCCAAGGTATGCTCCTCTTCGACAGCTTCGACCCGCTTGAACTTTTTACCCACGTGTTGAGCACGCGGCATGAATGCTCCACCTCAGCCATCGAGAGCAGTCTACCAGGGAACGCAGCGGCAGGAGTGGTCTCTAGGAAAGCTCCTCCGCAACAGCACTGGTCATGGTCAGAATTTGGACAGGGGCCACAAGAGAACCATTGGTCGCCATTCTCGCGTAGCCATGGAACTTGGAGGAACGGCTCAGCTCAGAATCGCAGCCCTGGGAACTGTCGACGGCCAGCGCTGCCGAGCGCTATGTCGGGAGCAAGGCATGAACGTCAGTCTTGGTCAGAGCTTGCCCTCCCTCCGCATGCGAAGTACGGTAGGAGCTACTTACGCTTTTGCCCAGCTCCCAAACAGGTAGGGATATCAAACAGCCGTTCAGGAGTCTTGGATGCGTTATTCTGCGGCAACGAGTCGCTCGCTTGATCGAGTGGACATATAAACCCTACGAGATCCCTGCCCTCTCCCCCGCACGCTTCCTCTCTTCCTCCTCTTCATATTCCTTCGCCAACATGTTGCACCGAAGCTCTCATCGTAGCGACTCTGACAGCATCGATGTCGAGAAGAAAGATACTGAGGCAATCGAGGTCGTCGTCGGACCAGCCCATGTCAAGGCGGTCACTGATGAAGAGCGAGCATGGCTGGCCAGCATCGATACCAAGGAGCAGGACCGGATATATCACAAAGTCGATCGAAGACTAGTGCCTATGCTGGCTCTGCTATATTTGATTGCCCATCTCGATAGAGCCAACATCGGCAACGCGAAGATCGAGTAAGTCGCTGCATTCTCATCGCCATTGACTCTTGTGACTAATCGACCGCAGGGGCCTCGAGACGGATCTGAACATGGAGGGCAACGACTACAACATCGCTCTGATGGTCTTCTTCGTCCCGTACGTGCTGTGCGAGGTGCCATCAAACATGCTCTTGTCCAAGTTCTCCAAGCCCAGTACCTACATCGGAATCCTCGTGCTTTGCTGGGGTCTTGTCATGACTTTCTCTGGCCTCACGAAGTCTTTCGCTGGACTGTGTGTGACTCGGTTCCTGATCGGGTTCTTCGAGGCTGGCTTTTTCCCTGGCGCTATGTGGCTTGTCTCGCAATGGTACCCACCGCAGAAGACTCAGACACGTATGGCGTGCTTCTACCTCTCCAGCGCCTTGTCCGGATCCTTCTCTGGACTGCTGGCTGCGGGCATCGCGCAGATGGACGGTGTCGGAGGTGAATTACCTTTCTCAAAAGTCCGCATGTGCCAACCGACTGACAATGCCGTCTAGGTCTTAAAGGTTGGCGATGGATCTTCATCCTCGAGGGCATCATCTCTGTCATCATTGGAGCCGGCTGCTTCTTCCTCCTTCCCGACTCGCCTTCAAGTGCCAGCTGGCTCAAGCCCGAGGAGGCCAGATTCCTCGACCTTAGCCATCTCGCCTACCGCGGAGTCAAGGCCACTCACAACGCCGACGGAACTAAGAAGCCTCATGTCAACATGTCTGTCCTCAAGCAAGTCGCTTGCGACTGGCAACTCTACCTTCAAGCGATGGTCTTCTGGTAAGTAATGAAGCATGGAAGGCGCAGAGCATGCCTCGAAGCCTTCTACTTCCCTGCAAGTGTCGAAACCACCTGCTGACGTTCACAACAGGTCCAACGTCGTACCAAACTATGGCTTGAAGTTCACCATGCCGTCGATCATCAAGTCTATGGGCTTCACCAGCACCACAGCTCAGCTTCTGACCGCGCCTCCTTATTTCTGTGGAGCCGTGGCAGCCGTTGTTTCAGCCTTTTTCGCAGACAGGATCTCCTGGCGCATGCCGTTCATCGTGTTCCATCAACTGCTGCTGGTGATCGCTTTCGCTGTCCTGATGTCCTTTGCAGAAGTCATTCGCCAGAACGTTGCCTTGTGCTACTTCATGGTCTGCTTGGCCTGCATTGGACTGTACCCCATCGTTCCTGGCAACAACTCTTGGACGGTCAACAATCTCGCTGGCGCGGAAAAGAGAGCTACTGGCCTGGCATTCATGATTGCTATCGGCAACTGTGGAGGTTTCGCTGGATCTTTCATTTATCTGCCTGAGGAAGCTCCAACCTACCCGACTGGTTTCGGCTCATCACTTGGATTCGCTACTGCCGGTATCTGTGCTGCTTTCTTGCTCGAGACCTTGTACTGGATGTCCAACAAGCGGAACGAGCACATCACCGAGCAAGAGGCTATCGCTAAATATGGCGAGGAGGAGCTGGAGAGACTCGGAGACAAGTCGCCGCTGTTCAAGTACTCTTACTAGAACGTGCATGTGGTCGACATTACACTATGATTCCATGTAGATACGAAGTATACATCATGAATGACTGATGTCTGTGAAGAGGTTGCCCGCACACGTCCGTGAAACTTTGCAATGTCTATTTGATACAGCAGACATGTGATGGGAGCGTGTTGAGGAGGTCAGGTTTTGCGAATGGGAGGAGAGTTCTTCGATGCACCCAGACAGCCATTGAAGCCGACGGAGCTGAGACCGAAATTCCTGTACTCCACAACACGCTCGCAACATCTTCCACATTACAACCTCGACATCCTTTTCACACCGCGGTCGCGACCACACCTCAGGTCGACAACATGTCCTCACCATCGCGCAGCGTCTCTCGCGGTCGCTCTCGCACACCACCCGCCGACCAAAATAACGACACGCGCTCACGATCTCGTTCGCGAACCCGCTCGCGCTCCCACTCCTCCAATCGCATGCGCAACGGCACACCCAGCCGCACACGCTCACCTTCACCACCTCGTCCCCGAAGCGCGAAGATCGTAATCGAGAAACTCACCAAGAACGTACACGCCTCGCACCTGCGCGAAATCTTCTCGCCCTATGGAACCATTGTCGACCTGGAAATGCCGATGAACACGCAATTTCTGACAAATCGCGGGATCGCGTATATTCTATTTGAGGCGCCGGCGGATGCGGAGAGGGCGATCGCGCATATGCATGAGGCGCAACTGGATGGAGCATTGGTGAATGTCTCGATTGTGTTACCGAGGAGGAGATGGAAGGCGGAGGTGCCGGCCATGAGGCCGCCGCCGGATCGCTTTGGAGAGCCGCACAGGCATCGAGAGGGCGGTGGCAGAGGGAGAGGAGGAGGAGGAGACGGGTGGAGAGGTGGTGGGAGGGGCGGAGGTGGAGGTGGTGGATACAGGGATCGGTACGATGACAGGGAGAGAGGTGCAGGAGGCAGAGGCTACGATAGGAGTAGGTCGCCTGGACCACCGCGGCGAGGAGGAGGTGGTGGTGGACGGAGGAGTCCGAGATATGATAGTCGGAGTCGTAGCCGGAGCCGATCGCCGCCGCCAGCATCGAGAGGGGGTGGAGGAAGCCGTCGCAGGAGTCGTAGCTACTCGAGCTATAGCTCTCGGAGTCGCAGTCCCAGCAGAGACCGTGGCGGCAGAGGTGGGAGGAGATGATGGTATTGAACTAACGGATGTTACCACGCGACATGGGCCAGTCTCACGAAAGATCCTCTACTGCGCGCAGTACGACCTCAATCCTCTACTGCGCGCAGTACGACCTTAATTCGACCCCAGCTTTGCAGAGGACGTCCGAATTGCACGGGTGGTTGAGCAGCATATCCTCCGAAAGAGACCTTGGCTTGCTCATGCAAATACAGAAGCACCTAGGATAACTTGCAGAGAACGAGGCAATGGTCGCGTTGATCCGCAGAAGATCGCGAATGCTGAAGTTCGTTGCCACACTCTTCGCTAATCAGGAGAGTCGCAAATGGAGCCTGGAATAGTCCTGGTCGGGAAGCTCGCTTGAAGATACCAAGCAGAAGGTTCATAATTGCAACGCCCACTATCTTTTCATGATTCACGTATACACAACTGTGAGGTCATGCTCATCTTCTCTGTCAGTCTGAAGACGAGTCGCAATGCGTCTTGCCCACAACACCTCAAATCGCTGCTCCGCCTCTATGCTTTGCGTTTGCCGCCGCCGCCCATTACTCCTCTTCTTCTGAGAGCTAGTATCCAACCCCGACCAGATAGTCTCCGAGCGTCTCCACGGTGTTGGTGGCGGCACCTGGCTGGACGGACTCCGGGTAATGTGTGACAAGGATAGCTTGGGTGGTCTTGACGATGACAACTCCCTCACGGCCCTATAATGATTGAAAGTCAGCCATCCTAAACCGTTCAGTTTGCCCCGACTTTGCTCCTTCTGGCTGCAGTAAAGTGTGCCGCCAGCACGTCTGCGAAGCTCCAGATCTCTCCTTGATTCTCGACCAAGCTTCATCGTCTCCTCAAACTCACCTTCTTTCCGTAGATACTCCTGTCGTCCGCCCTGATCACGACGAAGCGCTCGCCCGCAACATGAAGTCCCTCACTCTGCACCTTCTTCACACCATCCGTACCCGGGTCTTTGTACGCCGCAACGATAGCTTGCATCTCTTGCGGTGACACCTGGAACCCTGCGCTCGTTGCCCATACGCTGTTGCCTTCGCTGTTGAAGATCGCAGCCTTGTCGAGGTTGCCAGTGCTAACGAGGCTATTGGAGAGTGTCAGTTCGTGGACATCGGATGCATGGACCACTAGCGAGCGTGTTTGATGTACCTAGTATCAACGTATGCTGTTGAACACTCATGTTAGCGTACGCTCTGAACTGTGCTCGAGCACGCCAGTTGAACCGGACCAGATGATCGAGATAGCGGTGATGCGGAGACTGACCTTGCCAACTCATGATTGTGGTTGTGATGTGGATGAAGGATGCGTAAGGAGGTGTTCGAGGCTCAGGAGAGTGGATCGATCGCAGTGTAATCCAAAGGGTTGCAAGAGAGGATAACAAGTTCGGGCAGGAGACAATTTGTTGTATGAGCTCGTTTGCCGTTGATGAAACGCCGAACGAGACAGAGTTCACGACAAAATAAGGGACCCCATGCCCCTCCTGTATGCACGTGACGCTCGCCAAGCAAGATTTTCGCGCACCAAAAGTTCCACGTCCAAGTCATCACCGTTAGGCAGCGAGCCGCTTTGGAACGAACATCCCCTCCGACATATCAACCACCCAATATGTCTCGATTCTTTCACGGCAGTGACAGCTCGAGTGACAGCTCCTCCGACGAGGAGTTGTACGGAAGCGATGAGGAGGAGCCCACCACCCGCGCGGCGGAAGACAGCTCTGAGGAGGACAGCGACGATGACGATGACGACGACTCGGATTCCAGCAGCGACGACGAGGGTGGCAAGACCGGTGCCAGCCGTTTCTTGCGCGAGGCCAGCTCGGACTCCGAGGACAGCGACGAGGAGAAAGTCACAGTTGTGAAGTCTGCCAAGGACAAGCGATTCGATGAACTTGAGGGCACCATCAAGCTGATTGAGAATGCCGAGAAAATCAGCGACTGGAATGCCATCAACGAGCACTACGATAAAATGAACAGGCAACTACCGACTCTCATGCGTGACTTGGACGGCAGGCCACCAAAAATGTACATTCAGACCATCGCCGAATTGGAGACACGAGTTGCGGAGGCATTTGAGAAGCAAAAGGTCACGCCCGGCAAGAAGATGAACCCGATCGCTCAGAAGGGTCTCAACGCGCTGCGACAGAAGATCAAGAAGAACAACCGTGACTACGCGACCGAGCTCGAGACTTTCAGGAAGAACCCTGACGAGTACATGAAGGAGGAGATTGTAGAGGAGGCAGCGCCAACACCAAAGAGGGTGAAGAAGAGTTTGACAGTGGAGAGTGTGCAGGATGCTGGAGATGATGGCTTCACCATGGTCGGTGCTGGTGGCAAGGCCATGGTATACACACCGGAGAGCATCTTGAAGCATCTGAGGTCAATCGTCGAGTCCCGAGGAAGGAAGAACACCGACCGTTTGGAGCAGATCAAGATCATGGAGCGCTTACTGGAGGTTGCCATCAACGACTACCAGCGCATTCGCGTCCTCCTGACATCAATCGCTACCCGATTCGACATCACATCCGGAACTGGCAACCAGATGACCCAGGAGCAGTGGAAGGCCTCTCAGTCGGAGATCGGCCAACTGCTTACAGTCCTCGAGAAGAACCCCAACATGATTGTTACCGAGAATGCGGAGGAGTGGGAAGACGATGAGAAGCTGCCGACCATCACCCCTGGCGAGATCTTCAAGATTCCTGGCAACGTGGTCTCCTTTGTTGAGCGCCTGGATGACGAGCTCACTCGAGTCTTGCAGCAGGTTGACCCACATACTGCGGAGTACGTTGAGCGTCTGACTGATGAGACCTCTCTCTACACCAACTTGGTTCGCGCTCAAATCTACGCCGAGCGACTGAGATCCACACCGAAGTTGGATGCATCGCCGGAATATGTCAACCGCGTTGTCATGCGCCGCCTCGAACATGTGTACTTCAAGCCTTCTCAAGTCTGCATCATCCTTGAGGAGAACAGCTGGAAGGACACTCCCTCCGCAAATGACTCGAAGATTACCCCACGCTCTCAGGCCAAGGATGTCACAACGCTTGTGCAGACTCTCGCCACCTACCTTTTCCAAAACGCCGATGGCATTATCAAGGGCCGCGCCATGCTGTGCCAGATTTACTTCCTCGCACTCCACGATCAGTACTTCAAGGCAAGGGACATGATGCTCATGTCTCATCTGCAGGAGACCATCGGCAGCTTCGACGTCAACACCCAAATCCTCTACAACCGCACTCTCACCCAAGTCGGTCTCTGTGCTTTCCGTGCTGGTCTTGTCTACGAGTGCCAAACCGCTCTCCAAGACATCTGCGGTAGCCAGAGGCAAAAGGAGCTTCTCGCACAAGGTTTGCAGATGCAGCGCTACTCTCAAATCACACCCGAGCAAGAGCGTTTGGAGAGACAACGCCAGCTTCCATTCCACATGCACATCAACCTGGAGCTTCTGGAGTGTGTCTACCTCACATGTTCTATGCTCCTCGAAATCCCAACCCTCGCCCAGGCTGGCAGCTCGCCAGACCTCAAGAAGCGTGTCATCTCCAAGTCATATCGCCGTATGCTCGAGTACCACGAGCGTCAAATCTTCACTGGCCCACCAGAGAACACTCGCGACCACGTCATGCAAGCATCAAAAGCTCTTGCCGCCGGAGAGTGGAGGAAGGCCGCTGACTTCATCACGACTATCAAGATCTGGGACCTGCTACCAAAGGCGGCCGAGATCAAGACCATGCTCGAGGCTCAAATCCAAGAAGAGGGTCTCCGAACATACCTCTTCACCTACGCTCCCTTCTACGATACTCTCAGCGTTGAGAACCTCGCTGGCATGTTCGATCTTGAACCTCGCAAGGTTGCCGCTATCGTCTCCAAGATGATCCACCACGAGGATCTCGCCGCGGCTCTTGATCAGGTTAATAGCGCGATCATCTTCCGCAAGGGTGTGGAACTCAGCCGTCTTCAAAGCCTTGCTCTCACACTCAGCGACAAGGCTCAGAACCTCATCGAGTCGAACGAGCGGGTACTGGAACAGCGTACCCAAGGCACAGCGCATGCTTTCGAGCGACAAGGCGGTCGTGGTGGGCGCGGTGGACGAGGAGGTGGTCGCGGCGGTGGCCGGGGCGGGCGTGGTGGTGGTCGCGGAGGCAGCGTCGAGGGCGCACCCAACCGAGGAGGTGGAGCAGGGTTCACAGGCGGTGCATTGGGCAATGCCATCCGAGCGCAGTAGATCACGGATACGGACAAAAGCTCATTTTGCAGCGGACTGGACGGCGTTCTTTTGGTTCTGCGGGAAAGTGAAATGCATGGCATGAATCGCACGAAGGTGGCTGAATGTGTTCTACGGCGGTGGAGCAGCGTGCGTGTTACTCGCTACTGCCCATAGAGTACAGTAGAAGAAGAGGGACATAGCCTTCGGATGAATGGCACGCAGAATGAATCGACTCAAACATACACTTGAGCGACTGTTGCTCCAATTGTAGAATGTGAGCTTCTGCAGTCATGCACTACTCATTTTCACCGTCGAGAACCACATGCCTGGAGCAACTGGGTTTGTCGAGTGCCAGAGCTCCTTCCTCAAGCGACTAGCGCGGCCGCGATTTTGCCGAGGTGAAGGAGATCATTCAAAGTAGGATCAACCTCACGTCCATTTCTACACCATTACGTCTCGTGCTGGAGAACTTCATTTCACCCCGGAATCTAACTTCTTGCAGTGCTCAGTATCGGAGCCTTTCTGTTGACCACGATCCAAGTCGTCCGTCGTTGTTCTTCGCCACATTCGCACATAACCTCGGTACGATCGTTCGAGTAATTCACATTTGGCATTACAACGATACATTGATCAAGAACACGCGTGCAAACAATTGATGTTCGCCCGGCTCTTCAAGCCGACAAGCCTCAAGCCTGTATTTCGTACGAACACACTCCAAGTTATTCCTCGACTTCGTTTTCTCTCCGCCATGACCTCTCCACCGCAACTCGATACCGTCAAGATCGACGTCGATAGCGACGCCATTGCCATCATAACATACAACCGGCCCAAGAACGCAAATGCGTTAAACACGACTATCCTAAAGGTAATTATCGCAACTCATCCCAGTTCACATACCTAACACCTTATACAGGATGTCCTCGCCGCCTGGAAATGGGCAGAGTCCACTTCCTCCATCCGCATAATCCTCACAACCGGCGCTGGTAAATTCTACACTGCCGGTCTGGACCTGCTTGACCCCATCAACCAAGACACGACGACGGGCGCGACGATCAACAAGGAGTTCATAACCGCCATCTCCGCCATTCACGAAGCCATCATCAAGACTGACAAAATCGTCATCTCGGCCGTCAACGGTCCCGCACCAGGTTGGGGCACCTCGTCGATTGCACTCTCGGATCTGGTTTATGCTGTTCCCTCAGCGATCTTCTTCACGCCGTTTGTGCAATGGGGTCTTTGTGCGGAGGGATGTTCCTCGTTGACGTTCACGCGGGCGATGGGAAGGCAGAAGGCTTCGGCGTTGATTCTGGCAGGCCAGAGGATGACGGCGGCGGAATTGGAGTCAGCGGGACTGGTGACCAGGGTTCTGGAGGCGGAAGGATTTTTGGAGCAGGTTTTGGGGATTGCGAGGGGAATGGTCAAGTTGCCGGCAAAGTCGTTGAAGGCTAATAAGGCGCTATTGATGAATGGTGGGTTGAGGGATGAGCTGTTGGAGACGAACCGGAAGGAGATGGAGTTGTTGGCGACGCAGGCGGGTGGGGAGGAGAGCAAAGGTGCGATTAAAGGGTTCAAGGAGGAGACAGAGAGGAAGAAGAAAGAGAAGGCGAGTAAGTTGTAGATGCTCCTGAATGTGGAGATGATCTCGAAGCTCTGTCCTTGTCTCCTGGCTGAGGCCGAGTCGAGATATGCGTTCAGTCATGGCCGTCCAATGCAATATCTACAATTCACCGCGATCGATGCTCTCATTTAATCCCCCGATCGAGCTTGGCGAGCAGATCCAATACCGCAGACCCGCCCTCTTCATCATCGCTTGCCCTCGGAGCACGACTTCGCGTTCCGGCTCCTCGACTTCCACTCCTCTCCGCTCTCTTCATCCTCGCTATTGCTTCTTCTTTCTCCTCTTCCATAATCTTCTGCGCACGTTCATACGCCAGCATAGCAGCTTCATCTTCGGGCCGAAGATCCTCGTCATCATAATCATCATCGTCATCACTTGCTGCAGGACTGTCCATCGCACCCATCTGTGGCGACTTCATCACTCTTCCTACATCGTTGCTTGTTCCGTCCACACTGCTCCCACTTCTCGCAGATGTCATTCTTGATAACGATGAACCTCTAGCAGTCGGATGAAACGCCGCGTTCCTGTACCCGATCGCCTCGGCCACACGTCTTGCTTCATCGTCCGGATTGCCAGGACTGTCCAACTCTCCCAACGCCCCCAGATCCGAGCCCACGATCGAGAAGCGATTATTCGCATCCAGCAAATGTCCACCTCTGCCGCGCGACGCATCTTCCGACTTGTCCAAAATGTCTCGATACCCGTTGCGAGTCGGATCTTGCATTCGCTTCCGCTTCTTGGCTTCCCGCTTGCTGCTCGGTCGCACAACGATGACGGGTACCGGGGAGTACTGCAGACAGTATTTGCTCACAGATCCACTGCTCAAAAGTCCTTGATATCCAGTCAAACTCTTTCCTCTTGTTCCCACGACCAGGATTGCCGGCTCGTATATTCTGATCATCTGTTGAATTGTATCCTGTACTTTGCCGATGCTGAACTCCAGTACCAGCGAGATAGCCCGATCGTCTGTATTCTTCTTCTCAATCTCCTCCAGGAATCGCTCCGCTTCTCGACGATAGCCTTTCTCGCCTTGTCCTCCACTCCATTTGGTCGCCTCTTTACTGTCCTTCTCCACGACTCGCAAACACACCACTTCGTCTCCATCGTCCACGAGTTCGTCAATCAACCACTCTAACGCTGTATCCGAATAGTCGTTCGTATCTGTGCCGCAGAGGAACGTCCGGCTTCGCTTCGTGTATTCATAGTCTCGGTGTTTCCGGTTCAGTGTCAGACTAAAGTCGCTCGCGGCAGGATTGGAAAAGGTATCGAAGCTGACTTTGGCTTGGAATTGGGCAGGTGGTGGTGGACTGCTGAACCTCTGACCGCCTGGACCAGTGTTACGGCGAGACTTCGAGTTGGTGCCGCTTGTCGTAACCGTGCTTCCTCCAAGGCTGCGACGAACAGAGGGAGGCTTCGCGCTGCTGGAACGTGATTCGCCGGTGGTCTTGATCGTGGGCACGAATTGCACGCTTGGTCGGCGGGCGTTTTCGTCGGGATTTATGGTGGGCCGGCGCCATGGAGGGACGAAGGTAG
This sequence comes from Zymoseptoria brevis, assembly GCA_000983655.1. Lineage (NCBI taxonomy): Eukaryota > Fungi > Ascomycota > Dothideomycetes > Mycosphaerellales > Mycosphaerellaceae > Zymoseptoria > Zymoseptoria brevis. The sequence goes on from JYJE01000842.1 coordinate 166,075, forward strand.
AGGTCGAAGAGGTGGTAGTGGACTGAACAGTGCTCGAGGCGGCGTTGTCGAGGGGCGCATCTGGAATTGAGCGGTCTGGAAGGGTTTGGGTGTTGGCGAGCGGGTGTGATCGAGGAGATGCTGAGGCGGAGTCGGTGGCAGGCAGAGCTGGAGTTGAGCGTGGTGACGGTGAGGATTCCTCCATGTCTTCGTCTAGATCTTGTGTCTTGGGCGAAGGTCTGCTGGCCTGTAGTCAATAGAGCAAGGCCTGGTGATGGATGAGGAACTGTCTCTTCGCGCGCTTGCTTGGCCGATTATAGCAAGCACTTTGCTACTGCCCGATGTGGTAATTGTCCGTACACGAAGGGTGAAATTCGTGTTTGCTCCGTGACATGGGACCGTGGCGTCGTCGATGGTGGGGTGAAGTGAGGTTGTCATTAGAGGTGAAATCCACGCGGAAGTACTGAAATCCACAGTGGAACAAAGCGCGTTACTACCTAGGTAGCCGCTAATAGGCCTTGAGTTCTCCCTTACAAAGTACAACAACCTCGGCGAGACGAGTCTGGAAGAGAGTGACTGCAGCTCTGTCCGGTAGAAGCAAGCGCGCACAGAAGCTCATCGAGGCCATCGAGACGAACCTGAATGTTTGGGAGCGGACGGAAAGGGACACACGCTGGCAGTTCCAGCCGCGAGGACAGCAAGAACAGCCAAGAGACCCGGGCGTCTAGATAAGGAAACGACAAGTTAAAAGCTCTGTGAAACAGCCAGTCTGTGATGCTCTATAGGTATCTAGATTTTTGATGAACATGAGTGGTAAGCTGGATCGACGACACTCGATGAGTTAGACATCTAAGCCAAAGTCTTGAACTCGCCATCCTTTGCCTTACCAGCACCCACCAGACGCTGCACCTCCTCAACGAACACCGCCTTGATAGCAGCCTTGTCCGTCTTACCCTGCAGCTTCGCCGAAAAGTCCGCAATCTCCTCGTTGTCCAACTTGAGAATGATCGCATCGGTGTCGTTCAACGCTCCATCGATCTGGGCAGCATTGGCCTCGCCCTCAGCAAAGTAGTTGGCATCCTTGGTAGCGCCACGAATGACACGCTTGTTCTTCTTCGCCGCGTTCTTCGCCGCCTCCTTGCCCTTCTTGGCCTCCTCCTTGCCGGCCTTCTCAGCGGCAGCCTTCTCAGCAGCAGCCTTCGCCGCCTCCTCCTTCTCGCGGATAGCAGCCTCCTTGGCAGCCTTTTCAGCGGCTTCCTTGTCGGCCTTCTTCTTATTCTTCTCCTTGTTGCCTTCTTGACGGAACTTCTTGATACGCTCGTCCATGCCAAGAGCATCATCCACAAGCTGGCGGAGACGAACGACATCCTCGTTCTTGCGCTTTTTGCGGGCGTTGTTGTTCTTGCGCTCGACGTGACGCTTCTGATCACGGCTCTCATTGTCATCGGGCACATCCTCGTCCTTGTACTCGAATGACCGCCATGAGTCGAAGGCGTACCAGAAGTTGTAGAAGTTCTCGACGTGCTCTTTGCTGCTGTTCTCGTCACCCAGTCCTGGGACAGGCTGCTTCCTGGAGAAGCGGGCTTCCGCCTCGAACACGGGTCTCCAGAGCTTGTAGAAGTTGCCAGGCTTCTTCTGCACGTCTTTCTTGCTCGGTGGTTCCCTCTCGGCGGCCTCGTCGACACTGTCGAATTGGCGGCGCTTGACGGGATCTTGCAAGACTTCAGTAGCACGCTGGATGCACTTGAAGAAGCTGTCATTCTCGTCCTTGCCCAGAGCGGCCCTCTTGTCCGGGTGATGCTTCAGCACCTTTTTGCGATGGGCACGCTTGATCTGATCCTCTGTCGCTCTCCATCGGTATTTCTGCAGACCGAGCACGGCGTAGTGATCTTGCTGTTTCCAATCCTTTGCCTCGCGCTGGAGCATCATCGGGTCCTCGAATTCTTCAAACTCATCGTTGTCCTCCACTTCGACCTTCTTGACGTTCTCGGCGGCTTGGATTCTGTTGGAAATTGTTAGTCTTTGATAAGAGTTGGTATCTTGTTATTAGCAACATACTTCTCATCCTCGGAAAAGGTGCGGCGGTGCCTCTTTCTGCGGGCGTGGGCGAGGTAGTATGGACCAACAGGCTCGAGAGCTCGCTGGGTTGGGGCAGAGACGCTTCCAGTCGCTTTGAAGTCCTTGTCGGCAGACCAGTCCGAAGGCAGAGTCGGCAGAGCCGCCGATATGTGAATCGTGGCCATCTTGTTGGTGAGTTTCCGTAGAAGATGTGGTATTTAGAGGGAGAGCGGCGGAGAAAGTTGCGATAAGTTCAAAGTTCAAGTAGAAATTCCGAGGGCCCGTGCTTTTGAGACTGCTAGACCCTTGCTCGATACATTTTGAACGGCATGATTCTAACGACATTCGACGTTCAGTGATGGACCACCATGTTCCGAGGACGACAAAGCCTTGGAGATATTCTCACTTAAGTCGCACCGTAGAGTATATCGCGGCATAGTCGCAGCTGGCAGCCCCTTCATCAATGATCTGAGTGGTTTGCGTGAGCGTTGATGCTCGCCATCTCAACTCTCGCGTCGAGCTTGATTTCTCTCCGACATCACTCGACCATGTCCAGCTGACACATGCAAGAGTTGAGATCTCACGTAATCTGGCGTAGCCTCGAGTCAGTGCAGTCTTGCTACATCAATTGACCAAACAGCAGAGCGCGGCGGCTCGGCCAGTGGTCTCTCACGCCGGTCGACGCTTCCAGCAGTCCCTCCGGTCCAGATGCCTTGATGTTTCTTGCAGTACCTTCCGATACCCAGCCCTCACCACCCTATCATGGCGCATATCGTTGCAACGATCACCACAGCGAATCCCACTCCCGGCCTCTTCCTATCCACTCCATTCAACTTTGCAGCTCGACAACTCCCCACTCCCACATCTCCCGCCTTCGTCATCTCCACGCTGAAACTTCTCACCGGCCATGGCATCGAATCACACCTCCCGTTCTGCTCAAGACAGTTCCATTCGTAGCTAGCCTTCCGACCTCTGCAGCCCTGCGCACGATATGCGACCATCTCGAGTCGTCCAGCTTCTCCCGAGTTGGCTCTGTTCGAGTCGATTCCAGCGAGAGGGTTCTGAACTTGCGTGTAGAATACCTGACTGTAATTCGCTGTCGAGCTGTATACAGACGAGTCGGAAGGTGAGATCACGGTATAGTTGACCCCACAGGATCCGTCGCCCTTGCAATCTGCGCCTTTGGAAGTATACGTCTTTTCCGGATTGCGGAAAATGTTCGCGAAGTCAAAACACGTCCGAGACTGCGGCAGTGTCCGGATGGCAATAGAAAGGCTGGAGCTATCGATGGTAGTGTTGGGACTGCTGCAGACGTTCGAGGGGTTGGAGAAGGTTATGTTCATGAGGGAAGCGGAGAGAGATTGGCGCGTGGGATCCGAGGCCATATCGAGTGAGAAGGTCTGGCAAAGGGTTGTCGGGAGGAGAAGCGCAAGTAGGGTTAGAGTGAGCATTGTTGCTGTGGTGGTCGAGTGAGATGTGGGAGTGTCTGATCTTTGCAAAATCGCAAGCGCGCGAAATGAATGGAAGGACTGCAGAGTGACAGAGGGGATAGCGACAACGTTGACTTACGCATCGCCGCGCACGGCACAACTTCGTACTGCTAGAATAGCGTCCTTCGCCCGGGCGGCGTGGGCTAGGACACCCTGGTACCTATCGACGAAGCGACGCGCCGGATGCTCAACTTGGTCCACCACGCCTCGAAGACGTGAGCAAAATTTCGAAAGATGGCCTTCCAGGGCCGCTTCACGCGGTCTGTCTGGCTGCAGTCGATAGACAGTCTGCGCAAGATAGTCGGAGATTCTCATCGTAGAGCTGCACAATTGGGGGGCACCGCATACACCGGTGTCTCGCTTTGCCGCTCACGTAGGGTGCAGCCAGAAGGCTTGCCATGCGTAAGGTAGATTTGGATTGTCGATAGAAGTATGCTCATCGAGGCCCAAAGCGCGATACATAATCGATAGGGGTGGTGCGAAGGCGTTGTTCGAAGGATTGAGATTCATGTTCGGCCGCGCGAAGCCCTTTGAACTTTCCAGGTCAGGGCACTTCACTTCTCCAACAGTCAGCATTCGTCCTCCGATCCGCAATCCACTAATCCACTGAGTCTTCTACTCCCAACGATGCGCATACGATAGCACTTATTGCTTTACGATCCCGAAGAGTTCGAACGATCTCAGCATGGCCTCCGCCGCCGCCACCCTCGGCCGTGTAGAAACTGCCGCAAACCGCACCGTCGCCATAGCCACCTACCGTCATCTCCTCCGCGCAACACGAATAGCATTCTCGGGTAAACACCCACCGATCTCTCCCACAAACAGCACAAACCTCGAATGCTAATACTTTCCACCCAGGCGACAATAAAGTCCTCCAAGCCGCCCGTTCGCACGCCCGCACCCAATTCTCCGCCGGCGCCCGCCACGCCCCGGGCTCTATCGAAGCAGCGCAAGGAATCGAACACGCACAAGGCGTCACGCAGATATTACGGGAGAACTTGGTGCAAGGGAAGAACGTGGGAGGAGATAAGTGGAAGTTGAACATTCATGAACATACACAGAGGTTGGATAATGATACGGCGGGAAATTTGAAGGGAACGAGGAAGAGCTTTAAGGAGATCAAGGATAGCGTTTTCTAGGGAAGGAAGTGGAGGCTAATGTGGCCATTGAGGAGGGACTGCAATCCATGTTGAAAAGGGACGATGAGCAGTGAGGATCTGTAAGTGCCGACGAGAGGCGCACGAGATTTGCCGTCTGCGCCAGCAGGCTCACGATGAAGCCAGAGATTTGCTGGGCTGCTGTGCAAGGAAAGTGAGGAATCGCCGGAGGAAAGTGCTCCCAATCCGGACGAAGTTCGATACAGCCATCGATCAATTCCGTGAACATTAACTCTAAAAGCTACAAGCTACAACCATACTCTACAGAACCTGGCAAACAAAAACGCCATATGGTCATGCTCTCCTCCGCCGTCCGGCCTGTCCTGCCTGTGCGGCGATGCTTGCCAATCTGAATGCCTCATACGCCATGACAACTTTGCCCCAGCGCCAAACAACTAGCTCTTCACTCTTACTTCTTGGACGACTTTGGCTTCCTGGCCACCATCAAGTACATGGGCGTGAACAGCTTCTCCTTCGCACCAGCAACCAAGCAATCTGCGGCCTTGGCCAACGAATCGGCCGTCTTCTGAGTACCCCTGGGTGCAAGTCCGACCATCTCCAGACCTCCGACCAGTCTGTGAACAGTTCCGCGTCCGATGTGGGTCATGCGGAGAAGCGTGGGCAGATCCCAAATGCTCTGCATGTACTTCAGTTCGCCAGAGATGGGGAAGTACCACGGCAGCTCATCTGGACGATCCGCCAAATCCTCGTGCAACTCCATCTCGAAGCCGGCAGCCTTCATCGCGGCCAGAGCCACGTCGATCTTCTCCATGTTGGAGATACCATCACCCTCCTCGATTCCCAAGCGGATCTCGCGATGACGGGGGTTGTCGTTGTCGTAGGCGTCCTTCATCAACCACTCATACACACCGAACACACCACCCGGCTTCAACACGCGGAAGATTTCCGAGTAAATGCCCTCCAACGAAGGAGCGTGCACCGTCGCCTCGATCGCGTACACCGCGTCGAAAGTGTTGTCCGCAAAGCTCATCTGCATGAAGTCGCCCTTGACGTAGTTCAGCTGGTGGCTGAGACCCTCCGTTTGCGCATACTTTGTCGCACGCTCGATTTGGTAGTCGTTGTTGTTCAATCCCGTAATGTTCACACCGCTGAACTTGGCAATCTCTCTCGCGGGTCCGCCGACACCACATCCCACATCCAACACCTTCATGCCCTCCTGCAAGTTCATCTTCAATGCGAGGTAGTGCTCGTGTCTAGCCAATGCCTGCTTGAACGCCTCGCCCTTGCTGAAACGGCAGAAGTGGAAGCTCTGCGCCCAGCCGTACTCGTACAGGTCGGTTGCGAGGTTGTAGTAATGCCTAGTAAGCGTGGCGTACTCGTCGCGGCGCTCCTTGCGAGTCTCTTCGGTTTCCGTGCCGGCCGCTTTGTTGTCCCAGTGCTTGAAGTAGGAGTCCACGGCGAGTTTCTGCGCGTCGCGATCTTTGCCCATAGCGGCGATGAGGCCTCCTTGACCTTGTGCGGTCTTGCCATGGAGGGCTTGCTTGAAAGCGGCATCACGCTCCTTGTCTTCGCGTTCGAGTTGGGTTTTGGAAGGCATTGTGAGGGGAGGAGTTCTTTGGTCGAGATTGAAGGGTTTGAGTATCGTCAATGGTAAGGGAGGTGAGGATCGGGAGAGAGCGTTTGTGGTCGAAGAGGAGTGAAGGTCGAAAGGGGAGAAGTGTTTCTGGTACTTGCCTCTTCTTGGAGTGGACTCGTACAAGTCGTACCACTCTCAACAAAATAAAGTCGAACCATTCTGCCAGGATAAATTCTTAGCGTCAGGGACCATCGATCCCGCATAACTTTATTTGTGCAGCAGCAAGATTGTGCTATCAGCACGTGACCAGCTATCTCTTACGAGCAGGTCCGAGAGTCAAGATTTCTGACCAACTGCGACTCTCTCGAATTACCGACACGGCCACCACTCGATATCTCAAAACTGCCAGACGGCAAATCGCACGAATACGGTAGATATTTCGGGAACATAGGACCACAGACGACCACCCAGCATGCCACCTCAGATCAAGCAAGATCTCAACCGCTCAGGATGGGAGACCACCGACTTACCCTCCGTCTGCGAGCGCTGCCTATCCGACAACCCCTACGTTCAAATGCTCAAGGAAGACTACGGCGCCGAATGTAAACTGTGCACACGACCCTTCACAATTTTCCGCTGGAAAGCAGATCGCACAGCCCGCCAAAAGCGAACCGGAATCTGCCTCACATGCGCGCGACTGAAGAACTGCTGCCAGTGCTGTATGCTAGATCTCTCGTTCGGACTGCCCATCACGATCAGAGATGCGGCGTTGAAGATGGTCGCGCCGGGCCCGCAGAGTGAGGTGAACAGGGAATACTTCGCGCAGAACAACGAGAGGGAGATCGAAGAAGGACGAGGGTTGGAGGGGTATGAGAAGACAGACGAGAAGGCGAGGGATCTGTTGAGAAGGTTGGCGAGCTCAGAACCATACTACAAGAAGCAACGCCGATTGGAAGCCGAGAACGCCGAGGAAGGTGGACAGAAATTATTAGAAGGAGGAGAGAGCTCAGAAGGACACAAGCCCGGCCCGATTCGCACGCAAAAATCCGCCTATGGTAGTGCATATGGACCTCTATCCTCTCGAGGCGGCGCATCGTCCGCCTCCGTCAGAGGTGGCCGCGGCGGTTCTCGCGGTGGAAAAGGCTTCCCATCCGCCGCCGCCCTCCCTCCACAACCGAAAGACATCCTCCCTCCAGCCGACAAGAACGTCACATCACTCTTCATCACCGGCGTGGAAGACGACCTCCCCGAACACGACCTACGAACGCACTTCTCACAATTCGGCGCTCTGCGGTCCGTGGTGTGCAGCCATCGCTCCCATTGCGCATTTATGAATTACATGGACCGCGAAGGAGCGGAAGCAGCAGCAACGGCGTGTCAGGGACGAGCAGTGGTCAAGGGCGTGCCGTTGAGAGTACAATGGGGAAAGCCGAAGCCGATGGACAATATGGATCGCGAGACGAGGGTGGCGAACGCGCAGGCCGGAAGGGGAGTGGAGAGGAGTCGAGGTGGTGGAGGAAATACTGCAGGCAAGGCGGCGATTACGAGTGGAAGCGAGCAGGCTGGCGAGGAGCTGGATGGTTTGGATATGGTTGCTCCGCCACCTGGGCAGAGTGATGTGGAGTATGCCGCTATGGCTGGGGAGTGAATTGTTGGAATTGCGAAATTAAAAGTCTGCTTGCGCGCGAGGCGTTTTGGGTACTGGGGTACGGACGAAAGGCATCATGACGGCCGCTACAAAGCGTGGACCGCCCCTTGGCGGCTGTTGACACTGCATCGGGTGTGAAGACGAAAGTCGTCGAAGGAACCTGAGTAATAGAGAAGCAGAACATTCGTGAGCTCAGATAACCGTGAACCGTACGCTTATTCCGCTGTATTTGTGTCTGAACTACAGAGACAGCTCGCGCCGCTTTTGTAACACGTAGTCTGTGGTCTACAGTCCAAATGAGCTCTGTATCTTCTCAACACTTCAAAGCAAGGTCAATAGTCGAATGCAAGAACGAGCAGCGGTGATTCACCCATCGTGGATCATCCTGTCGGCGCTTCTCAAAGCACCACGGCCAGCACGACCATCACAGAAACGCCATAAATCCCGACGAGTGCGATCGAGCACCAGCCAATCTCAGCTCTACGGGCAGCCGCAGCCTCAGCCGCCGTCGAGCTAGCCGCAGCCCCCGGCTCCGAGGTGGCCGACATGTCACTCTTCTCGGTCACTGTGGTCGGCTGGAATGAAACGACAGCTGTGCTCGTCAGGGTCGTCTGGTTCTGCTGTCCTGTGACCGCAGGCGCGGTGGTGGAGATGATGGACCATCCCGACCAGAGTGAAGCGGCGGTGGCGTTTGTAGCGTTGATCAACACCCCGAGCGCTCCGACGCTGGTGTTGACTCCGGCGGGGAAGGTGAAAGCTCCGTTGGTCGTCGAGAAGACAGCGGAATCGGCAGTGACGGTCTGATAGACGATGACGACGGTGGTGGCTTGCTCGAGAGGAAGAGAGACAGCTTCGACGTCGGCAGTAGTGCTGTCGTTCGAGGTGACGGTCACGACGGCGACGGGCTGGGAGGATGTTAGCTGATGATCTCCTGTAATCGATCGAGGATCAAAGGATCACGTACGAAAGTAGTAGTCTCGTACGCGGTAGCGACTTCAGTGACAGTGACTGCAGCGCCCCCAGTGTTGACAGTGCCATTGCCGTCGGGTGGGAGGATTGGCATGACAGCCCTCTCCTTCAACTTATTCGTTCGGGTCAGAGCGTCGATGGCGTTCGCTGTGGGAGAGCTGGTCGCGCCCGCAGTCTGCGCTGGAGCGGTGACACCGGCACCAGCTTCGCCCGTGCTTGTGGCTTGGACCGCGCTACCTGTCTTACTGCCAGCCTGGTCTTTCGGACCCAGGACGAGAGTCTTGGTCATGGCCGGGATGGTCACCACCTCATCATTGCCGGCATCGTCGACGTCCGTGAAAGTCTGCGCTTGGAAAGTGCGTGTGACAGTGGTCAAGAATGGAAATGGATCGAAGTGGGCGCCGTCGTTCGCGAGCTGGTCCTGTCCGCCAGGAGTACGCTTCACTCCGTCCAGCCCGTGCACCGTGTGAGTCGAGTGAATTGTGACTACGGGCAAAGCCTGTTTCGTAGCGGAAGCAACAGCTATGGTGGTGTGTGCGTGTGGTGTCGGAGTCATCCATGCCGTAGAGTTCAGCCAAAGATGGGGAGCATCGAGCGTATTTGCGGGATCCTCGGCTGTGGTGCTGCGTGAACGCGGTGTTGGAGTCATCCATGCCGTGGAGTTCAACCAAAGATCGGGAGTATCGAGCGTATTTGCGGCCGCCATTGCAGAGGACAGCGTGGCATACTTCTCTGATTCTGCGGATGCGACAGTGCGGGTATTGAAGGCAGTCTTGAAGGCAGTCGGACCAGCTTGAGTAGTAGCATTCGCCGAGGAAGAACGAGGTGCGTACGAGTATGCAACACTTGGCGCCGGCGGGAACAATGGCAGTGACGACTCTTGCGCAATCTCAGCGGGCGCGTTGTCTGATGGTGCGAGTAACGGCAGTGTAGAATCCTCATTGTGAACCAGGCGAATCTCCGCAGCGACGCACTGTGGTGCGACATTCTCGTCGTAGATGTTTGCGAACCCACCGCTCGTGCATCCCCAGAAAGTTGTGTTGCCACCGAGAGCGAGGACTCGAGCATTGGTAGGGCCGCAGGCCGAGAAACCAGCGGTGTAGATGGCACCAGATTGGCTGAAAGCGTCAAACTGGAGTTGGTGATTGGCAACGATTGTTCCGAGACGGGCGAACGTGTCGAGCAGGGTACCATTGATGAGCCAGATGCCGAGATTGCTGAGAGAGCGCTTGACTGGAGCAGAGTAGGTCGGAGTGAAGACAAGCTGCATAGCAAACTGGTCGGTGAGAGAGTCGGTGCAGTCTGTTGGGAGAGGTGGAGCCGAAGTGGGTGTCATGTGTGGTGTGATGCCTTCTGGCCAGAGAGACGAGGCGGCGAGGATGGAGGCAAGAGCAGAGGTAGGATCCTCGCCTGCCATTGGCTCATCGCGCTGGAGAAGGTCGATGTTGGAAGTCGGGGTTGGAACGGCAGCATCTGGGTCGCAGAGGCAGACTACATGAAGTGTGTGAGTAAGTTCGTGACAAGATTCATCGTATTTATTACCTTTGCCAGCTGGACACGGCTTGCAGAAGGGTCGAGTCATCGTCTCTTCAGGGGCAACGCGGGCTTGAAGAGCGGCGGCGATCGGAGTCGAGAGACTGCCGTCGGGATCGCAGAGGCAGACTAAGACATAGCGTCAGAACATCGTGCCGCTGCTAGAACACGAAGCGCATGTGGATCTTACCTTTACCCGCGGGACAAGGCTTGCAGAACGGCCGAGTCATCAGAGTGACAGCCGTTGCAGTTGGTAGAGCAGCATTGGGATCGCAAAGGCAGACTAAAAGAAGCGCATCAGTATGGACGTCTCATCGGGTGAAGGACGTATTGCGCTCACCTTTGCCGGCAGGACATGGCTGGCAGACCGGTCGAGTCACCTTGTCTTCAGCCTGGAGAGCTTGCACACTTGCACCGATGGAGGTTCCGCCGAGCAAGACTGCAGCCGCGGCCAGCTTGAGAGCAGCGCCGGTGAAGCGCATGATATCGAAGGTTGGTACGGAGCTGAGTTGATAAGAGTTAGAGGACAGTCGGTGGGCAAGAGTGGTTGAACACTGACCGAGTGTGTGGTGACCGAAAGCGCAGAAGAGAGCGGACTGTTTTGGAACAGATCCGCGACGAGGGTGTTGTTGTTTGCGAAGAGTCGTGAGAAACGAGGAGGGATTGTTGTCAGGCAAAACCTTGGCGTTTGCGTTTGCATGTGGATACAATCAGAAGAAACGCTACTGATTCGTGAAGAGATGCGTGCAGTGAGATACACAGGCGATCAGGAGCAAGACATATTCGGAATTCAAGAGCAGACATGTGAGAAGAAGGGGGACTGAAAAGACAGATTTTGTATGAGAGTGCCATTTTTGTTGGACGGGATCAACAAGGATTGGTTCACCAGTACCATGAAGGAGACAAAAACGGAAGAACCCATACCTTGACGACGGCCCTCATATTTGAGCATGTCAGACCACTAATTGATGTAGTCTTGCACTTACAAACGTCTTTGCCGCAAGCACGGGCGTAGACTACCCTCGACCCGTCCGTGCTGTGTGGGCATCATCCTGCCTCAATCGCGATACAGATCCTCCAGGTGCTTCACCATCCTCCGCCTCAGTTCCATCATCTCTGACTCCGTCACAAATTGGCCTCGCTTCAGTGGTACATCATGACCTTCCTCATTCCGCTTCACTTCCGCCCCATCCGGCACTACTAATCCCTCACTGACCCCGAAAAAAGGCACACCCAGACCCTTCAACTCTGCCGTCATTCCCGCTTCCATTGCCTGCTGTGCCGCATAAATCTTCTGGTCAAAGTCGAGGAGTTCGGCATTTTTGTCCACCTCAGGCGCTCTGTCCGCAGACTTGGTGAGGGAAGTGCCGAGAGACGCAAGAATGGAGTCGACTTTTGCGGAAGATACCGCCCGATTGGACTGAGTGCGCTTGAGGTTCTGCCGCTCGGTATACCAGCGCGTCTCGTGTTCGCGTTGGTTTTGGATCATCTGGAAAGGCAAGAGAAAGCTTGGTATTAATGGCTCCTCCTTCAGGTCGGCACACGGAAGGGAAAGGGAAGATCATATGAGATGTGACGTGACGTATAGGAGTGTTCCTGCATCAACTTACCCGCTTGATACTGGCCGCGAACTGAGCATTTTGAGCCGCGATCTTGGTCACGCAGCGGAGACCTTCCTGCCAGGTCGTGATGGTTGCCGGATCGATCATGGCTCGAGGTGGAGGTGGTGGTGCTACAGCAGAGGTGGACTGTAGTTGTGGCTGAACGTTGCGCATCGAGCTATCATTTGGCTGAGGTTGTGGAGGAAATACGCCGGCATTTGGATTGTATGATGACAGTTGTGCCAATATGGCCTGCAGCGCTGGGTTGTCCATCTCGTCTTTGCAGTACGAAGAGAAAGCGGACAAATTCTGGGACACGGAATCAGCTTCACGCATCCAATGCGACCGACAGCAGACGATAGCAATGCGGCGACAACGTAGCGATGATCGAGAAGAGGTGGAAAGAAGACATTGAAGTGAAGTTGTGTCAAACAAGCGCCAAGGCATGCGGGCGATCTTCCGCTGCATCTTCCAGTCCCGACATCATTGATCGATGAGAAAATATCCCGAGCGACAACTTTGCATACAGCCTCACCGACGACCACATCCAATGTATTAAAACACAAGATCCTGGTATCCGAAGCTCTGATATACACACAGTACCTCAAAACCTCTCCCATCATGGCACGTTCTCCCTCCGATGCCACGCGCTTCACCTCGACAGGACCCTACGTCTCCAACAAACCCGCAGGCACAACATCCTTCACATCCAATCCGACCGCAAGCTCCACATCCCGAGCCACAAACCTCAACTTCGGCCCCTCCGCGCCGGCCAACGAAACGCCTCAACAAAAAATCGCCCGTCTCCGCGCCGCCGCCGCCCTCGCCAAAGCCCCTCAAGAAACACCATGGGACAAGACCGTCCGGCGAGGTCGCATCTGGGCCGATCGCGCCCACCGCTTCACAGCTCTCGGCCTCATTGGCTTCACAGTCATCAGCGCGGCGGTGGCGACGGCAGGAATCACGGATATGATGATGCACAATCGAAGACGGAGGAATGAATGGTTTGCGGAGAAGAGCGCGGAGGCGACGCGGAATATGTTGCTTGCGATCCAAGCGGTAGAAAGGGGCGAGGCGACGGAGGACCAGGTCTTGTTGATAAACCGGGCGAAGGTCGCGGAGCAGGTTGCCGAGGAGAAGAAGAATAAGCCTGGGATTTTTAAGAGGGCTAAGGGATGGTTATATGGAGGTTTGAGTGAGGAGGAGAAGAGAGGTGGGAGATTAGGGGTTGTTGGTGCTGTGGAAGAGGCGGTAGAGGGGAGAATGGATGATGGGACCGGAGGTGTGTTACAGGCGGTCGAGGAGAAGATGGAGTCTTCGCGGAGGAGAGAGATGGATACATTGGCGGAGAGTATCAATCCGGCGGGAGGACCGTTGGATCAGCGGGCACAGCTTTTGGTCGACTCGGCGTCAAATGTCACGTCAAGTTGGTTTGGGCTTGGGAGACGATAGAAGGGGATACGGCACGAGCATAGAGAGCGGCACAGTCTTCATTTGCATGGCGTGGGGCGGGATCACATCATGTTTGTCTATACTTCCTCCTGGTTTCGAGTCTGGCGAGAGAAACTCGACAGTTCAATCAAGGGTATCTCGAACGCATTGTACAAATCGTTACAGCATACGCCGATGCCTCATTAGTCTTCCTCGGCAACAAAGCAGAACGCCGGGCAGAGCTGATGCACCACTCCCCCACGCTGTGTGTACGGGCTGTCTCCCCGTCGAAGCAAGCAGTGCCAAAGTATGTCCCGTAAGTCACAACAATTCCAACCAGACGCCGGCGCTATCATATACACACGTTCCACGAATTCCAGATTCGGTCAAGCATTCCATATCCACTGTCGTTAGCAACACCTTCCTCTCGCCCTTCCCTTCACATCCTCATCCTGACCCTCGTCGCCATACGAGGTTGCCCCACCCGGTGTAGCAAAACTCCCCAGCCAACTCCTCCTCTTATCACCATGTTGACCTAACCGAAAACTTCCCGTCCCATTCTGCAAATCAAAGTATCCACCTTGCCCGCCATCCGGCCCTCCCGTGTCCATTCCAGGTGTCCCTCTCATCGCATACTCTTCCAACAGCCGCTGCCTCTCCGCTCGTCGAGCGTGCTGTCCCACCAATTTCCGCGTCACGACCCGAAACATCTCTTCGATCCCCTCCCCGTCTTTCGACGACACCTCATGGCAACAATCCCAAATCTGTTCCTGTCCCCAAAATCCAGACGAGCGATTGCTCTGCGAACTGGAAAGATGCGCCAACCCTCCCGCCGTGGTCGGCGGACTGCTCATGAACGGACCACCTCCCACTCCTGGTGTTGATGCCAGCGAAGGATACAACATTTCCGCCACATACCCTATACACCTCTCAAAGCTTACCTCCCTTAACGTCGGGTCCTTGGCCACGACATCCGACTTCGTGCCCACCACATGGATCACCGTGTCCGCCGCGCAATTTTCCCTCAACTCCCTCAGCCATGTCCCCATGTCTTCAAAACTCTTCGCGCTCGTAACATCATAGCACAGAATCGCCGCGTTCGCACCGCGGTAGTATAATCGTGAAATCGATCGGAAACGCTCTTGGCCGGCCGTGTCCCATATTTGAAGGCGGATGTCGGCGCCAGATTCGGCATCCGAGATGCGGGTGGTGAGGAAGGAGGCGCCAACGGTCGATTGGGCTCGTGAAGGGGGAATGTAGGTGTTCTTTGCATAACGGTGGACGAGGGTGGTTTTGCCGACGCCTTGGGAGCCGAGGACGACAAGTTTGGCTTCGAGGGACGGTGGAGAGGTCATGCTGAGACTGGATGCTTGTTCTGTCGATTATGTCTAGAGTCTGGTACGGGGTACGGTCCGGTCGAGTGGCTGTTGGTGTGCTGTTGTGGTCCCTGTTGCTGATCCTCGATTGCAGGTCTGGTTCGGATCCGAATTGACAAACTGCCGACTTGCTGGAAATCGCTCAATGGATGGAGAGCGTCGAACCAGTATAACTCAGCATTAATGTGAGCGGAATTCTCTGGATGATTGTTGTTGTCTCGTCGCGTCGCTCGGGGTCCCCATGTCGCACTGTATGTTGTGATCGCTTGAGTTGAGCCGTGCACAGCCTTGTTGTCTTTGCGAATTTCTCGACTGTTGACTCAAGATCCGCAGCTTTGTTAGATCTTCACAGTGGAGATGAACAGGACACAGTCTGCAGGAGCGGAGAAAGAAAGAAGGGCGCTCGCGGTCAAGGGAAACAACGATGATGATGCAAGAGTTCGATATCAGCCGGTTTGGGCATAGTCGCCCGTTGTGCTATAGGCCATGTGATGGAGAAATACGCCACGCGAACCCAGGACATTGTGCGGGAGGTGGGAGGGAATCTTGATTCGTAGATATGAGAAATGGCGGCAGGAAGAGACATACCCCGAGGATGTCAGACATGCGGTGAAGTGTAAGAGGCGTGGGAGGTGAAGTGTAGTAGATGGATGCAAAGCCTGTTCTGCCTCAAGTGTCTGCAAGCTGCAGCCCAGAAAGCCTATTGCTATCGTGCATGTCCTTGCTTCATGTAGTCCAATTGTTGTGGCGTGCAGGGTTCGTGGTTTCGAATTGGCGGTCACGATCGGTCAGCACTCAGTCACCACACGCTACGATGATGGAACACTGCATGCGGGACAGCGATTCGTTTGCAGAAGCTTTGCGCATGCGACTTGCTATGCTACAATCATTCCATGGGACCTTCCCATATGCCTGGCAGCCCATAATGCCGTGGTCATAGTAGTTTTCCATCCGCCCAACGCCATGCATGCAAAGAATCACTTCCCGGACGAAATCGGAGGTGCAATCCTCTATTTCTTCTTGTCCTTCTCCTCCTCCTCCTTGGCCTTCGCACGCTTCTCGCGCTTGCCGACCAGGCGGGCGTCGCTGCGAGCATCGCGGAGCACACGGTAGGCATTCTCGGTGGCGGGATAGTCGGAGATCTTGCCCTCCTTGATGACAACCTTGTTGTCGATGGGGAAAGCCTTGTTGCTCTGCTTGACTTTGCCGGCGTAAAGGTGAGGACCAATCTGCTTGGCGGCCTCGACCTCCTTCTCGGGTGCGTCGCCGTTCTTGGTGACCTTGGCGTTGCGTGGGAAAAGGACCAGGCGCTCCTTGAAAGCCTTCAGGCGCTGGACGTTGACAGCAAGAGCCTCCTCGGACAGGTTGGCGCGGCGAGGGTCGACGGAGATTCCGATGGTAGGCGCAAGCTTGCGGGGGATGCCAGCCTCCTGTAGATGATGTGAGAAGTTGTCCGATGTGATGCGTCCTCCATCATTCAATGCGTACCTTCAGCTCAACGAGCGAGAAACCACGACCGGCGCGCACGCGGCGGTTGTACTTGATGGTCGGGCATCGGACAACAGGGCGGAGCTTGTCGACTGGGCGAGGAGCTAACTTGGCGGCCTTGTCCTGGCGGGCATTGCGTCTGCGGGTCTTGCGACCGGGCTATTCGAAGAATTGGGTGTCAGGACATTGCTGTGCACTGCAGGCGCCACTGCTCTCAAGGCGAGAGGGGAATTACCTGGTCGAAGTGCACGCGGACACGGCGTTGCCAGTCCTTGCGGAAATCTGCGACACATGTCAGTGTTCGACTCTTCAACGGGCACGTGTGGGTGTTCTCCGGGTTCGAGGCTTACGGTTGTGCTGGATCTGCTGGTTGTGCTTGATCGTCTGGTTGGAATGTCAGTATGTTATGTGTCGTCCTGCTGGTGTTTGCGGTGCATACCATGTTGGCGGTATTTGCGATCTGTCGGTGACCTGAGTTCGACAAGTTCAAATCTGCGATTCTGCAAATTCGAAATGGGTGGGCTCGGACTTGCGGCTTGGCAAGAGCGGTCGGTAGATCTTCGGCAATAGCAGTCTTAGTCACGGAAAGGCGACACGGAAAGCGCGGTCGCGTCCCCTAGCGTGGTAAGACGCGCCCCGCGAAAGTCGTCCTCTCGAATTGCTCCACCACCGCGACCCTCCAAACATGCTATACCATTAGCAGCAATACCTCAATTTGATCTTGTCATTGAGCCATGGCATCCAAGGCGGACGCTCTCAAGCGTATTCGCGCTCTTCGTGCGGCGGGCAAGACGGCTTTTGACGATTACAAGGTCGAGGAAGCAGAATCCATATACGAAACAGTCGACGACGAGGGATACAAGAAAGTTGTGCGAAGCCGTTTGGAACAGGACGACTTCGTGGTGGATGACAATGGCGAAGGATACGTAGACGATGGCCGCGAAGACTGGCAAGATGAACGACAGCCAATGTACGACAGCGAGAGCGAGGATGACCATCCGAAGAACAGCAAGGCTGGTATGTGTGATACTTGAATTCAGAGGTGAGTTGTGCTGACAGCATCACCAGCAAAACGAAAACGCGAAGAGGACGCCGAGCGAATCGAGAAGCAGAACAAGGGCATCAACAAGTACTTCAACCAGAAGCCCACGAACGCGCCGAAACCGAAGCCTGTGCGAACCGCCGAGGATGACGACTTCATGAACAATCTGCTTGGTGATGTGGACACGAACATTCAGACCCGAGCGCCCTCATATGGAAAACCCGTCAAGAGCAATGATCGACGGAAGACGAGAGTCCTATCTCCTCCCCTCGAGGACATTGACCGCGCTGCACAACGATCCAAGAGGACAGAAAACGAGCCACCGCTTCCATCTGCCCCGACGGAGGACGGCGACACATACATGGCTCAGAACGATGACGACGACATGATTATGAGCGACCCCATACCGTCCTCCCCTGCAGTCAAGGCTGTCGAGCGCAAAGAGCATGCCACAATCAAGGCCGAAGAGGAAGAAGAGGAGGACCTGATGGAGATTGCAGAGGTTACAGGAAATGCCAAGTTGAAGACGGCGGTCAACATCAAGGGCAGCCGTCCTGCACCGAAGCTTGCGAAACCACTCGCAAAGCCAGCCTACCCAACTCCAGACAGCTCTTCACCAACGCGAGGACCAGCCGATGAAGTTGACATGACTGCGATCAACAGGGTCACCGATGAGTTGAATATTATGAGCAGCCCAGCTGCAGAGACAGCCAAGATCGGCAAACTGGACAGCAAGGACGCTATCGAGGATGACGGCTCTCTTCGTTTCTTCTGGACCGACTACACTGAAGTCAACGGTAGTCTCTGCCTGTTTGGCAAAGTCAAGAATCGAAAAGATGGAAGCTTTGTGTCTGCTTTCGTCAAAGTCGACAACATCCTTCGCAAGCTCTACTTCCTCCCACGCGAGAATCGCCATCGCCGCGGAAGGGAGACGGACGAGGAGATCGACTTCAAGGATGTTTACGAAGAGGTCGACAGCATTATGTCAAGGCAGAAAGTGACAATGCACAAGATCAAGCAGAGTTCCCGCAAGTACGCCTTCGAGCTGCCTGGCATCCCCAGGGAGGCCGATTACCTCAAACTGCTGTATCCTTACGACAAGCCGGCTTTGTCAATGGATCTCACTGGAGAGACCTTCTCCCACGTCTTCGGCACCAACACCAATCTCTTCGAACAGTTCGTCATGTGGAAGAACATCATGGGCCCTTGTTGGCTCAAGATCGAGAACGCCGACTTCAACGCTGTCAATAATGCATCGTGGTGCAAGCTGGAACTTCAAGTCGTGTCACCGAGAGACAGCATCACAACAATGGGTGACTCCGACAACCTGGAGGCCCCGCCGATGACACTGATGTCGCTCGCTTTGAGGACCGTGTTTAACCAGAAGGAAAACAAAAACGAGATCCTCGTAGCCAGCGTCCGCTTCTACGAGAATGTCGCCCTTTCGGACACTACACCGGCGGAGAAGATACCAAGCCGACTGATAACAATTATGCGTCCCAACGGCGACTATCCTCTAGGCTTCAAAGCCGAGGCCGAGAAAGCGAATCACAAAATCCAGATGGAGCGGAACGAAGCTGGAGTGTTGAGCATGCTGCTGGCGGTGATGCAAAAGTACGACCCTGATGCCATCATGGGCCACAGACTTGACGATGTGGATTATAGCATCCTTCTGAGTCGTATGCGTGAACGCAGGACTCCTGGCTGGCACCGCATTGGAAGACTGAAGCGCAATGACTGGCCGAAAAATGTTGGCAAGGGAGGTGGCAGCTTCTTCGCCGAGCGACATCTCGCTGCTGGTCGACTTCTCTGCGATCTAGGCAATGACATGGGCAAAAGCATGATGTCGAACTGTCAGTCCTGGACACTCGACGAGATGGTCTCACTCTACCTCAACGGTATGCGAAAGGAGATCGACAACGAAAAGGCGCTTGCTCTAGCCGAGACGCGAGAAGGCTTGATGAACTACGTCAAGATGTGCGAAGTCGACACCTATTATATCGCCGCTCTTGCGCTTAAGACACAACTGCTGCCTCTGACCAAAGTCTTGACGAACTTGGCTGGCAACTCCTGGGCTCGAACATTGAGCGGCACGCGTGCGGAGCGAAATGAGTACATTTTGCTCCACGAATTCTACCGCAACAAGTACATTTGTCCCGACAAGGTATGGGGCAAGGGCGCCACCAACAAAAAGCTGGAGGACAACGAGAACGTCGAAGGCGAAGAGGGAGCGGATGCGAAGAAGAAGGACAAGTACAAAGGTGGTCTTGTCTTCGAGCCTGAGAAGGGCCTCTACGACAAATTCATCTTGGTCATGGACTTCAACTCCCTCTATCCAAGTATCATCCAGGAGTACAATATCTGCTTCACCACCATTGAACGCGGACACCTTACGGAGGAAGACGAGAAAGTGCCGGAGGTGCCGGACGACACTGCGAACAAGGGCATTCTCCCGCGTCTGATCAAGACCTTGGTCAGCCGAAGACGAGAGGTGAAGAAGTTGATGAAGGACAAGTCCGCCACCGAAGATCAACGCAAGACTTGGGACGTCAAGCAGCAAGCTTTGAAGTTGACGGCCAACTCCATGTACGGATGTTTGGGATACACCAAGTCTCGATTCTACGCTCGACCGCTCGCCGCTCTCACCACCGCCAAAGGACGAGAGATTCTGCAGTCCACCAAAGATCTCGCAGAGTCGGCGCATGCCCTTCGAGTCATCTATGGTGATACCGACTCCGTCATGATCAACACAAACGTCGACAATGTCCTTGATGCGCTGAAGATGGGCAAGGAGTTCCAGAAGAGTGTCAACGAGCGGTACGAACTGCTTGAGATTGAGATCGACCATATCTTCCGTCGACTTCTCCTGCACGCCAAGAAGAAGTACGCCGCCATGACGATGGTGCAAAAGGATGACAACACGTGGATTGAGAAGATGGATGTCAAAGGATTGGACATGAGGAGACGAGAGTATTGCCAGCTTTCCAAGGACACTTCACAGTGAGTCTTGTTCGGCAGTATATGGTGGAGACTGGACTGACAAGATTACAGAGCACTTCTTGATTTCCTCCTATCCGGAGAGGAACCAGAGAAAGTTGTTGCCCAGATCCACGACTACCTCCGCACGCTGAGTGAGAAGATGCGTAACAACGAGATTCCCAAGCACAAGTACACGATTTACACACAGCTCGGCAAGAACCCAAAGGACTACCCCAATGGTGGTTCCATGCCTTCCGTGCAAGTGGCACTCAAACGCCTCGCAAAGGGCAAGCAAGTCAAGGCGAAGGACGTGATGGCCTTTGTGATCTGCGGAAACAGTTCAGGAGTCGCCGAAAACGCTGCAAAGAACGCCCACGATCTTGATGAGGTCCTCGCCCGAGACAGTCCGCTTATCCCGGACGTCGATTACTACCTCGCCAAACAAATCCTCCCGCCCGTCGAGCGTCTCTGCGCTCCCATTGGCGGCACGAACATCTCCCTTCTCGCTGAGTGTCTCGGCCTCGACACCAGCAAATACCGCGTCTCGAGTGCTAGCCGTTCGAGCGAGCAGACGAACGAGATTACCACTCTTGAGAGTCAAATTCCTGACCACATCCGCTTCAAAGACTGCGAACCTCTCCAGCTCCTCTGTCTTGGCTGCAAACACCACTTCGAATTCCGCGGACTCAACCAGCCTCCTCCCGACCCATCTGACGAACAGCCTCTCACACCTATCGCTGCTCTCACCCACGACGGCCTGGCTTGTCCACGTTCGAATTGCAAATCTGCAATCTCCACCCTCACTCTCTCTGCCCAGCTCGAGCACCAAATCCGAACGCACACTTCCCGCTACTACTCTGCATGGCTGACTTGCGACGATGCCGCTTGCGGCATGCGAACACGACAAATGAGTGTCTACGGGCACCGTTGCTTAGGTCCAAAAGGTCTTGCATACGGTTGTTCAGGACGCATGGCATTCGAGTACAGCGAGAAGGCGTTGTACAACCAGCTGCTGTACCTGCAAGGACTTTTCGACGTGGACAGGAGTTTGGAGAAGATGGAACACGAGAAGAGTTTGGTCAAGGTGGAGGGCGAGGCGGAGAAGAGGGAAAAGGTTAAGGTCATGGCAGGATTGAACAGGGAGAGATTCGGTGTGTGTAGGGACGTGGTCAAGCAGTATCTGGAGAGAAGTGGATGGGGCTGGGTCAGCATGGATTCGTTGTTCGCGTTTGCTCTCAAGAGGTTGGGGTGAGGGGGTGTCTTTGAATGTCAGGATTACCAGGGATGAGAACACCGGCGTTCGGAATGATCGATGATGGAATATCAATGGCCGTGCTAGATCGAGACCAAGTGGCTCTTCTTTGTGTGCCTTCGTCTGATTCTGATCACTCTGGACAGATGGTTCACTGCGACATTTTTACTCGAGGTCCAAGAATGGACGGAGCTGCCTAATCCGGAAGCTTAGCGTGAAAACTTTGACCCGGCCCGAGGGAGAGCTTGCACGCCTTTTGGCGAAGTACATCACGATGACTCCCAATGTACCTATCATTCGGCGCTACAACACCTCATTGATGTCTCTTGAACGCTGCGGGCTCGACGGCTTCTCACTAATAGCACTTTTGAAAGACCATGGCTGAATCGACGATTGCAATGCCTCCTCATGTGGCGGCCACGACTGAATCAAAGAAGCACAATGCCGAGAGCGAACTGAACGCGGTGCAAGATGCGACGATCACGTCGCCAACATGGCAGTCATCACCAAGTGTAGCACACTCCACAGCCATCGACGAAGACATCGAGCTGGAGCAACTCACTGGCACCGAAACGAACGTTGCTATGCGAGAGGATGTTCCTCCAGATGGCGGCTATGGTAGCAGCACACGAGCTTCCCACTCGGAACGTAATTATGGCTGACAGACATTGTGTACAGGCTGGATCGTAACGCTCTGCACATTCCTCATCAATGCCCACACCTGGGGCGTCAACGCAGCGTGGGGAGTATTCTTGGCCTACTTCCTCACAGCATCCACGTTCTCGCGAGCCACTCACCTCGAGTACGCCCTGATCGGCGGCCTGTCCATCTCCCAAGCTCTGATGGTTACGCCAGTCGTGGCGCTCCTCAACGAACGCTTCGGCACCCGTATCACGCTCATCATAGGAACACTGCTCGTGTCCACTTCCATGCTGACAAGCAGTTTCGCGACAGAAGTTTGGCAGCTCTTCTTGTCCCAAGGAGCATGCTTCGGATGGGGGATGGGATGTCTGTACATCACCGCCGCTGCCATTCTGCCGCAATGGTTCTCCGCTCGAAGGTCCCTCGCCGTGGGCGTTGCGTCTTCAGGTGCGGGATTTGGAGGATTGGCGTATAACCTCGGAGCGGGAGCGGGATTGGAAACGCTGGGCTGGAGGTGGACGTACAGAATCCTGGCGATCAGCACGCTGGCTGTCAATTTGACGTGTGCGGTGCTGCTGAAGGACCGCAATCGACTGGTGAGGCCGAGCACGAAGGCTTTCGATGTGAGGGAGTATAAGAGGGCCGAGACGTGGTTGCTGATCACTTGGGGCTGGATGACGGAGCTGGGCTACATTGTTCTGCTGTACTCGCTGCCCAATTATGCGGCCACCATTGGACTCACGCCGAAGCAAGGCTCGGTTGTTGGTGCGATGCTCAATCTTGGACTGGGACTCGGCCGGCCGTTGGTGGGTTGGATGTCGGATAGATTTGGGCGCATCAACGTCGCGACCATCATGACGGCGATGTGTGGACTTTTCTGCTTGGCGATCTGGGTTCCGGCCACGTCGTACGGAGTCCTTATTCTGTTCGCTATCACAGCGGGTACGGCGGTCGGGACATACTGGGGTACCATCACTGCCGTGACGGTGGACTGTGTTGGCATGCAGAGACTGCCCAGCGCTTTTGGCATGATCTGTCTACCGTTAGTGCTGCCAACGACCTTCGCAGAGGGCATGGCTCTGGAGCTCGTGGCCGCGAAGGGGTATCTCAGTGCCCAGATCTTCACGGGTTGTATGTTTCTGGCTGGTGCGTTGGCGACGTGGCTATTGAGATCGTGGCAGATCCATCAGTTGGAGTCGAAGCAGGCTGGTCGGACGCCGTCGAAATGGTGGCTCACGGTACATGGCTTGGTGCAACCGAGGAAGGTTTGAGTAGCTAGATGTAGACCCAGGCTGCGTACGAATGTTGCCTGTGAACACTTGGAGCATCGCTCCAGTTCTTGAAGAACGACTGTGCAATTGGTCGCAACGGCGTTCGATTACGGACGCTTGTTGTATGGGAGATCGTCACTCGTTCCAACAAGTTGCTGATAGCGTACGAGTGCGATAGAGTGCCGAATGTCCTCAGTTTAGCGGAACAAATGCATTTCCCTCTGCATGCCTTTTGACGATTATGCCGTCTTCCACAAGCAGTACAGCTCGCAATGGCAACATGCAGCGTTTGCTTGCCGCGCGCTAACAGAACATACGTGGCATCAAGGTGCTAAAAAGCCCTGCAAAGGCGCAAGAGCTTGCATAAATGATCTGTTCGCTCTGACCATCTTCTCTCGTTGCAGATTTTCCTCCGACATCTCGCGAGCAATCAGCACATAAGCTCGAATCCGGCACATTCATACATCCCTCGACATGCCTGGCTGGGAGAGCAAGCTGGCAGGCCTTGCGCCATCGCTGAAGCCGCTCGTCGAAAAAGCTGCGGCAGACAGGATGGCTGCGGTAAGACCTCGTGCGATATATTGATGGCTTCGACCACGAGACTGGTGGTTTCTGCACAGAATCCAATCATCCAGAACATAAACTTGAAGTGCGCAAGGTTTGGTGACAAAGTGCAAGACATTTGCTGACGATGTGCAGGGGCACTCACCCTCACGTGTCTCATGATGGTTCGGGCAAGACGGTCATTTCGGTTCAGATGTTGAACGAGCGAGGCGCCAGGATTGAGACAATTCATGTTGACGAGCAGGGTGGTGTGGATGTCAAGAAGAAGTCTCAGTAGTACCTGAGCTCACGCTGCGTTGCATTGGGATGGGTACTGCACTTGAACGAGTGCTTGGGCTACCGTACGAACGTGCGCAGCTGAATCTGCTGTATCATTCGATCCGCAGCCAAGGATGCTTCAACAATTCCGCAGCTGACCACCGGTCCCTCGCATCCCATTTCAGCATGCTTCGGACGAAGTCAAAGAATTGAGACAGGTCCTCATCCACTTCTACTCGTTCTTCCAGATCCTGATGCAAGACTTCGCCAAATTTCCATCGTCCTGATTGTAGTTCAGTATCGAGTGATCTTGCCGCAAGGCACCTTGTTCACTTACCAGCTTCGTCGAAAAAGTCTTGTCGGCGTGCGCATCGGTCTAAAAATTCGAGTGGGGGAGGCCCCATCAAGCGGACCATCGAGTCTAGCGCGTATTGGTCGGTGCTGTTTCCAAACAGTCGTTCCCCAAGCACAAGCTCCCATATCTAGAATCTCTGCATCAGTCTTTGCTTCTGAACGAGGGAGGCTGTGTACTAACAATCACGCCGGTGCTCCAGATGTCGATCTTCTCGCTCCACTCGGCGCCGAGCATGACTTCGGGCGCGCGATACGGCAGACCTTGAGCAAGGCCAGTATGAGGTGGCTGGCCAACCGCAGCTGATCCCAGATCGCAAATGATAGGGTAGGTCAGCTCGCTCTGATGCATCTCGCGAGACTCGTAGACAGGATGCCCATCTGCAGCATACTTGGCGATGCTCGGATGATTTTGCTCAGCCTTGAGGAAGGACTCGAGTGCCTCGGACCCGGGTTCCGGGAGAGTCAGGAGGAGATTATCGAGCTTGAGGTCTGGTAGTAATGATCAGTGAATGTGTCGTGCTTATCTGCGGGCACTTGGCTCACCAGCATGCACGACTTGGTGGCTGTGGAGGAAGTCGAGCGCGTTCAAGACGTAGATGGCCATCCATCGCACTTCGGCAATGTGGAAGACTTTTGTCTCTCTACGGCCAACGAATTCTAGCAGGCTTGGTCCAAGTGGTTCAAATGCAAGACATTGGTGGTGGCGTTCTTCGTCCGCCGATGCAATGGTGAACATATCTTCTGGACGACGCACGCAGTACCGGCCTTGATGGTTTGAGCCGGCTGAGAGTGCCCGCAAATGCTCGAAAACACGCACCTCCCTGCACTGCGCATACCCAGCAGTCAGGATCTTGAGCGTCTTGTATGCTTGCCTAGATGATCGTGAGTTTGGCACAGCAGAAGATGCGTTCACACTGCTTACGTCCTGTCCGTGCATAGCCACGTCGTGGAATGTCTACCAAACCCCAGCTTCACCTTGACTGTGTACTCGTCTCGTATGACATCGCCCAGCTTCACGGGGTAATAATCGGACGCCTTGTAGTCAGAGAGTGTCTCTTCATCAATGCGATCGGCCATGGTCGCCATGTTGCGCCACCGCAGCACGGGCATACATGCCAATCCAGGTCTCGATATAGGTCTCAGCACAGTAGCGCGAGACTGGCATGTACACGGTCTCATCAGTAGCATGCTCGGCGGTTCATTTTTGCCATGTCTTGAGTTGGGCGAGACGCGACGTCGAGGCTCCTGCTTACATAAGTATGGTTATGTAAGCTCTTGTTCTCCCTTTTAACATCATCGAAGATCTGTTTCAGATCATTCTCAAGCATCTCATCGCAATCATCATGTTTTCACGCAAGCCATCATGAAAAGCGTCCCAGCCTTATCATCATCCAAGCCGTCCAAAGCCGATAGTGAGCCGGCCAACAGCTACAGCCAGCTCACGAGCTGTCCAGGTCACCATGACCAGATTGGGCAAAGCTTTGCGTGTACCGAAATCCAACCTCACCACGTCCGAATGATGCGCAGAACCCTATCACTTCACTGCGGACTGCTGGTCCGGTGGCAATCATGCTATTGGACACCACCAATCGAGCGCGGCTTTGCGGTGCTCATGCGCGCGTCTCCGCCTCGCGTACTCTGGTCCTGTGTTCGAATGCCGTATTGTGCTGCTGCATCCATGTCCGAATGGATGGCCAGGGCGAGGGCAAGTCGGAGAGCTATCTGTCTCCGCATTTGACCATCTCTTAGCTACAAGCTCCACGTTCTTGGATGGTTGTAAGTACCAGGGTCGAGAAGCAGCTTTTCTACTTTGACCTTACTTTTCATTCCCGATACTTGTCAAAGTCTTCACTCCTGTCGTTCACACCACCTGCTGGGATATCAGTTGTTCTTGTTGCGCTTGACACATACACAATGGCCACCTCATCCCGCGTCGTCATTATCGGCGCTGGTATTGTCGGAACCAACCTCGCAGATGAGCTCGTCAAGCGAGGATGGAGGAACATTACTGTCCTCGACCAGGGACCTCTGAACATGCCGGGAGGCTCAACATCACATGCTCCAGGCCTGGTATTTCAGACCAACTCGTCCAAGACAATGACACGCTTCGCGCAATACACCGTTGAGAAACTGCTTTCTCTCAAGAAAGATGGCCAGAGTTGCTTCAACCAAGTTGGAGGGCTGGAGATTGCCACCACACCCGCCAGAATGGAGGAGCTCAAGAGAAAGCACGGCTGGGCGTCCTCATGGGGCATCGAAGCACGCCTCATCAGCACAGAAGAGTGCGTGGAGAGATATCCTCTACTTAACAAGAAGTTGGTTCTCGGTGGTCTGCACATCCCAAGTGATGGCCTTGCATTGGCAGCTCGCGCGGTACAGCTGTTGATTGAACGCACGAAGGCAGCTGGTGTCAGATACTTGGACATGACACCTGTCACTGGAATCGAGCAAAACGCCGGGCATGTCACAGGTGTAACAACGCCAAACGGCTCGATTCCTGCAGACATTATCGTTTCGTGTGCTGGATTCTGGGGTGTCGAGATTGGTGCCATGGTTGGGCTTCCTGTCCCTCTCCTTCCACTGGCTCACCAGTACGTCAAGACGAAACCCGTTGCAGCCCTTAAGGCACGAAAGAACCCACCCAACAGCGCGAGTCTTCCGATTTTACGACATCAAGATCAGGACCTTTACTACCGCGAACACGGAGACTACTATGGTATTGGCTACTACGGCCATCGTCCGATGCCGGTCAACGCTGGGTCTTTGGGTCTAACACCAAAGGACGTGCACGAGAAGAACATGCCATCTCGACTTGGCTTCACACCGCAGGACTTTGCACCAGCATGGGAAGAGTCAAAGAAACTCTTGCCCGTCATGCAAGAAACGGAGATTGCGGATGGATTCAACGGAATCTTCTCCTTCACACCCGATGGCGGTCCTCTGGTTGGCCAAGCGCCCAATCTTGACGGTTTCTACGTCGCCGAAGCCGTCTGGGTGACACATTCTGCTGGAGTTGCTCGAGCCGTGGCGGAGATCCTCACAGATGGGAAATCCAAAATCGATATGGGAGACGCTGAGCTCACTCGATTTGAAGAAGTGCAACTGGCCACAGACTATGTCAGCGAGACTTCTCAGCAAAACTTTGTCGAGATCTACGACATTCTGCACCCTCTCGAGCCCAAAGAGTCTCCTCGCAATCTACGACTCAGTCCATTCCACGCACGACAGCAAGAACTCGGTGCGTTCTTCCTTGAGTCCAGAGGGTGGGAACGCCCGCACTGGTACGAAGCAAACGCTTCTCTTGTGAAGAATCTCCCGTCCGCCTGGCGCCCAAACGACCGCGATCCTTGGTCCAACCGCTTCTACTCTCCTATCGCCGCGGTCGAAGCATGGAAAACTCGCACCGCCGTCGCAATGTACGACATGAGTCCGCTCCGCCGCATCGAAGTCTCCGGCCCTGGTGCCGTGCAATTACTCAACCAGCTATGCACCGGTAAGATCACCAAAACTCCTGGGCCAGTGGTTTACTCCCTCCTTCTCGACTCTTATGGCGGCATTCTTAGCGATGCCACCGTCGCGCAACTCGGCCCCGAACTCCTTCACGTCGGCGTGAACTCCCGCGTTGATGAAGTATACCTCACCCGGGCCGCTAAAGCTCAAAGCTCCTCCAACCCGCGAAACTGGGTGCACATCAACGACATCACCAACGGATCTTGTTGTATTGGCCTCTGGGGTCCCAACGCACCCGCTTTGATCAAGACGCTTTCCGCAGATGATTTCTCCGATGCCGCCCTTCCTCACCACACCGTTCGGACCGCTCATATCAAAGGCATCCCTGTTGTTGCCATCCGACTGACGCACGTCGGCGAAATCGGCTGGGAGATCTACACTGCTGCCGCCACCGGTCAGAAACTATGGGACGCCATCTACGCCGGAGGACAAGCTTTCGGTATCATCGCTGCGGGAAGAATCGCGGGCAACTCGTTGCGCATGGAGATGGGATACAGAGACTGGGGATCGGACATGTCAACCGAGCATACACCTTACGAGGCAGGACTGGGCCATATCGTCGACATGAGCAAGGATGACTTCGTCGGCAAGAAAGCGCTGCAGGGTCTATCATACAACACGGTGACTCGCAGACTGCGGTCGCTGGTATTGGAGGACAAGAAGATCGTCGTCCTGGGCAAAGAGCCGGTGTTCTACAAAGGAAAGTGCGTGGGGTATGTGACAAGTGCTGGATATGGCTTCACGTTGGGAAGGTGCGTGGCATATGCGTACTTGCCCATTGAGGTACGCGAGGGTGGGAAGGTGGAAGTGGAGTACTTTGGGAAGAAGGCCAGCGCTGTGGTCGTGCAGGAGGGTTGCGAGGTTGGGACCGCGAAGGAGAGAGGCAAGTCGCAAAACGCGTGGCAGGAGTTCAGAGCAAGGTTGTGAGGGATTTCTGGGAATGCTGGTGGTTTCGCAATGCGCATACGACGAATGTCTGGGTCTTTACGGCGAACGGCGGTTGATGAGTCGTCTATGATGAACATTTGATTGCACTGACTTTTGGGTTTCTCTGATATCATGAAAGGTGGTGAAAGCACGCCACGCTCTCGTCTCCTGTCCCTCAGAGAGTAGGCCATGACATCAAAATGCTTCGTCCCATTCCAGCTGTGAGCGCATTCACTTTTGCGGCCGTGCTTCGAGCTTCGATGTCAAGACACTTCGATCGACCCAGGCGCAAGATAGATAGCATCCAAACAATACTGACTATGAACCATGCCAGCATCAATGATTCCTATCCACATTATCGGACAGAATTCCATTGATGTCGCGAAACTCCAAAAATATGTCAGTAGTACCCATATAGCAAGCTCCCTCCTTCCCAATCGGGCTCGATGATCCCGCTGCTTTCACTTCCCAACCTAGCTAGCTCCAACCCCCGGCACGAAGCGCAACCATTTCTTGGACGTCGGATCATCCTGCGCCGCCATTTCCCACCCGCGGTCTCACGACACCATGCTCTACCCCAACGAGGAATATGTTTACCTGGGCGTGATTATCACGAACGTGTTCCCGCCGTCGATCAGCCCTTATCATGCTTTGCGGGGAGAAGACTCGGTGGTGTGGAGGCAGGCCGGTTCTGATCGGACGCTGAGACGCGGGATGGCTTCACCTTGTCGCCATCGTCGGGCTATATCCAGGGCGTGGACGCATTGCATTCACTGCTCTGACTGTGCTCACATTTCTGCCCAGCATCCGTCAGGAAGGAGGTGCCGGATGATGTGCTTTCCCCGGACTTGACCTCTCGACGGACCTGTTGTGGGCACCTGGTTGACGGCAGGGCAAACAGCGGGGAAGGGTCAGGCCATGCAGTCATACTGCAATCATTGCCATCGGCAGTCCGCTCTGGCATGCCAGAGCAGGAGCTGTTACGAGTCCGCATGCTGATGTCGAGATCCGGACAGCAGCGGCCAACTGCAACAGGGGCTGTTATCGACCGACATCTGTCGACTTGTTTCAATCAGTGCAATATCTCCTGGATACCCGTGTCGTCCAGCTGATCTGGCGGGTCATGCGACTTTATCTGTTTCCCGCTGGGTTTGGTAAGGAGAGGGAGATAGTGTGTTCCATGGTCTGGCTAGGCTTAGTCTCGGCTCCGCTTGGACTCCCAGCCCTGCTATGCGACGAACAGCCATATCGGGCAATTTGTTCTCCTTGCGTGGGATTTGCACCCTGATTCTGTTATCAGCTGTGGTGCGTTGATGTCTTGGTGACGGATAGGGTGGTGTATTGGGTCCACGATCTCGAGTGCACCGTGCTGGACACTGTATCTCCATGGGGTATCCTCGCCCATCTATCGAATCGTCTGGTACCGTCGCCACACAGGGGACATATACTTGATATATGTACCTCCTTTGTTATACTGCTGTACTTCTCTTTCCTCCTCATCTTCTTCACCACCTCTTGGCTGTTCTCAAGACTTCTACTCCTCGAGTCGCATACCCTCTCAAGACTACTCCTTGAGTCACCTACCCTTCTCAACACATCATATCGCATCCAAGATGTCTCGCAAAGACTCAGTTGGCAAGCTGATGAACTGGTTCGGCTATGGTGCAGGTGCCGAGTGCCTGCCCAAGGCAGTCAACGACGACAACTCGCCCATCAGAGCACTCCCTTCAAACTGGTACAACTCACCAGAGATGTTCGACCTCGAACGCCGCGCCATCTTCTCCCGCAAGTGGCAACTCATCACACACAAGAATCGCTTCAAGCAACCAGGAGACTGGCTCAAGTGGACGATTACCGGTCTCGAGGTGGTCCTCTCCATGGACAGAAACAACAAGATCAATGGCTTCCACAACGTCTGTCGGCACCGCGCCTACCCTGTTGTCACAAGTGGCGACAGTGGTAACTCCAAGATCTTTTCATGCAAATACCACGGCTGGTCATACGGTCTGAGCGGAAAGCTCGCAAAGGCCCCTGGTTACGACAAGCTCGACGACTTCAGCAAGGAGAACAACTCTCTCTACCCGATCCACGTCCACATCGACCACCAAGGCTTCGTCTGGATCAACTTGGATGCCAAGTCAACACCAGAGGTTGCTTGGGAAGACGACTTCGAGGGTGTGGACACTCAAGAACGCTACGGCATATACAACATGGACGACTACGAGTTCGACCACTCATGGCAGATGGATGGCGACTACAACTGGAAGATTCTCGCCGATAACTACAACGAGTGCTATCACTGCGCTACAACTCACCCTGACATCGGTGCTCTCGCCGATCTTCACTCCTACTCCGTCGCCACCGTCAAGGGACAAATCATCCACGATGCCGCCACCACCGACGAGCAACGCGCAAACGGCCTTGTCGTCGCAAGCACATACTACTTCCCCAACGTCTCCACCAACATCTCGTAAGCTCCAGTCTATCATCTCCATATCTGATGTTCCATACTAACCATCACTAGACCTCACTTCTTCATGATCCAACGCTTCGTCCCGCACTCCGCCGACAAATCCACCATGTCGTATCAAGTCTTCCGCAACAAGCACTCTTCGGATGCAGACTTCGACCTCGTCAGCAATATCTACAAGCGCATCATGTCTGAGGACAAGGCCCTCTGCAGTGCTGCCCAACAAAACCTCAACGCCGGAGTCTTCACCAACGGCGAGCTGCACCCCAAGTACGAGAAGGGTCCTCTCCACTTCCAAAAGACATGCAGAGAGACCGTCGTCGGATGGAGAGAGAAGGAGCTCAGAGAGGGTGGCACAGAGATCTGGCCGGCACGGCCGACATTGCCGGAGACGGCGAATGTGTCAATTCAGGATGAGGACTTCTGCAAAGGCTTGAGTTGCTCGACTCAGCCGCCGGAGGGTCTGGCTTGGTAGAGAGTAATGAGGATTGAAGTTATTTTGGAGGAATTTGGGCGGCGTTCAACAGGAGTTCGCAGGAGTTTGGGCTTCATGACATGGACAGATTTTGTCTGGAGGGGTCGACATTGGGATTGATGACGTGCGAAGAGAGATGGCTACGACACTCCACCACGACTTGATAATTTTTCTATTCTACAACACATTCTTGAACACTTCCGATACCCTCATCGATTCACCTGTTTTTCCCCCACACCTTCGTTGCTCTCATGAACCCCACAAATGTGGATCCCTGAACGACTCCACATACCTTCCGCTTTGGGAAATTCTGAGGCCGCTAGTTGAGTAGAGTTGCCCGGACCTTCCTTACAATACCGACAGTCAGCCATCGCCAAGTGAAGATGACAACGTCTGCGTGTTATTTCAGCTGTATACAAGTACCTCATGGTAGCAATTAGTGGACCACTGCCACACCAGTCCATCTTGGAAGGCACTTTGTGTGAAGGTTTCAGCATACCCTCGGCAAAAGAAAGAGATCATCGCCTACATGTGAGTGCACAGACAGATGATTGCAGTACGGGAGTATGTACTCCCAGTTGTGTACAAGTCGCAACCGATGGGCCACTGGGAGCAGAGCGAAAGCGACCGGAGGCTACGGTGCACAATTCCACCAACCCATGGAACCGATGACTTCCGGTGAATGCTGCATCCTGCAGAAACCTTGAACCACTTCACAAGCTCCAAATCATAATACTCGAAGCCCTTGTAAAGACGAACAAGTCGTGTACGGCTGCTTTGGGAGTACCTCGACGATAAGACACTTGCTATCCCGCAACGTGAGCTGGCTATCAAAGGTCTACAGGAGCCTCAAAACTCCTCCGCGGACGAGGAGCGCAAGAAGCTAACCATCGAACGATTCAAATTACGGATCGCTAGAGTTCAGATGCTCAGACAGGCGAAGCTCGTGGGAAATCAAAGCCAGCTGGCCCTGTTGCCAACAACCAAGAGCGTCAAGGAGTAGCCGGATGTCGCCAGCAAGATTGCGATTTCGACGATGAGCCATACACAGCGTTCGAGCCTAGTCTATATTAATGGAACCTAGCTTGGGGAGTTGGTTTGCAGTCGATGCAGGGGTTCGCCGCTCTTTCGATTGGCTTCTCCGATGTCAGTCCGAGCCCTACCGAACGACCATACCATGTAATTCGTGATTTTGCACGACTGTATGCAATTCTCAAGAGTCGCGTCCCGTCTGTGTTCTGCGATGGCGAAACAGACCTCTTGCCGCATCGGGTAATTAACTAGCGTCGAAACTAGCCGTCATCTACCACGAGACATTCTCAAATGATCTACGTGAATGCGCTTTTCGTGGTGCTCAACGAATCGGGCTGAATCACCGGTATTGCATAAAAGATAGAAATTGATTGTTCACAAGCACCGCTAAGCTCGGCTGAGCTTTGGCTGCGGACGGGCTGGCTGTTCGTTGGCTCGTTCCTGCAGGACAAAGGAGTTTCCCCGTACTTGGCGCGGTCTTACCTGTGTACCCACCGTGATAGTGATACATGTATATATATGTCTCCTCGACATTCGCTCAAATTTGTAATCAAACAGAGCAGCTTCAGCGATTCCTCCTCTTTAGGGCCCTAAGACTAGTCTGCTAAACAATTAATTAATTAATCGCCGAAGGCGGTAGATTAGTTAATTAATACTATTGCTAGGGTTGATTAATTGTATCCACTAATCTATGCTATATCGATTAATTAATTAGTATAAGGATTAGTTAATTAATCCGAAGGATTAATTAAT